>JAOQML010145794.1:0-14953 GCA_027568935.1 Erythroxylum urbanii | reverse complement strand
AACGTAAAGATGGTAATCCTAATTGCCACTTTGGATTAGCAAGACTGAACGTCAAATCCTACTAATCTGGCTATAAATTAAACAAATCAATTCCTAATTGCGCATCCCAGAAATCAATCAATTCAATCATGATAAGCGATTCGAAAGACACTTAATATTCATCAATAAAATAAACTTTATTTGAAAATCTCACACATACTAGACGATAACATGGCTCCCTTCAACAAAGAAAATAAGTTTAGCTACTCATACTAAAGGTAAGAACCAACATAAGAATAGCAAAATATAAAGTCTCCATCCCTTTTCTTTTCCCAAAAAAATACGAAAATTCCTAGAAACACCAAAAAAACTACTGCAGAAAATGTAAAGAACTAAAGACTCTCTGCGAAAAGTAATCCACGTGAACAGTAAATGTTTTTAATCAATTTTGATCTCCTCTCTCCTCCATCATGTCGTAATCTTCAACAGATACACTCCCCACATATTCAGGCTATAGATCCCCACCAATAAGGCAACATTTGATTTCCAAAATCATAACGATCTTGGGTGGATCAAATCTGATTTGAAATCAGATTCTGTAGATGATCTTTTTCCTTGCACATGCCCACGCTTAGTCAGCAACACATCTGCCAGCTTGTATCTGTTTCCTTATCTATCCATTTCACGACTTTTTACTTCATAATCAACTCTAAGAAAGCTTAAGACTTCTTAACAACAAAAGATGGGCAAGTCTATTAAGTTAAACTCAAATTACACTCAATAAAAGGGAATTAGAAATCAAAACAGTGAAAATTGCTCATCCTATCAAATTACCCCACACCAATCTTTTGCTTGTCCTCGAAAAAATATGCCAAACCACTACACTTTATCAATTCGTCCTTCATAAGATTAAGTGCACATAGAATCTACTAAACTTGGGCCAGTAATTGTTGCAACACACATGATAATCACTTTTCACCGATATAAATAAACAAAGTCAAATTAAAACATTCTTATTCAAAGGCAATTGTGAAACTAAGGTGAATTCGTCTCACAGATTGCTCTCTTTACACTCAAGTGTTTAAGGCTAAAGTTTTTCCCTCAAATCTCCCTCTAACAGATTGCAGTACCATAAACTTGCAAATTCACCAATTATCATTCATTCAAATTACATAAGCTTATAGATCAGAAGGACTTTATTTTGGGTTGTAATAGGGCTGGGTTCAAGGGTGAGGTAAAAATAGCAAAGGGTTAATCACAAGTATTTATAAAGTACCAAGTAAAAGGGACAACCAATTACAAATTCTGAGATAAATATATAAATACAATAGACTACAACTACTTATTACTAACTAATGCTGCTATGCTTTATTCTTTATTCTTTTTCATTTTTTCATTTTCCTTTTCGTTCTTTTTTTAATCAATGAATAAAACAACAATAGGAGCATATATCAACAAACATGAGTAGAAATACCTCTAAAAATGCCTCAGAATATAATACAAAACAAATGTCCCTAATTTATAAACATTAAATGCTTACTTGGTACTTCATTAAACTTGTGATAGGGTAAGACTAAAGGTATTTTTGGTTTCAATGTAAGTTGATTAATTAAAAAACAAACAGGATTAAAGGCTCAAAAAAGGGAAAATTGACTCGTTGGGTCATTTAAGCTAAGGAGTTTAAAACAAGGAAGGCCTTATTCATTTCCATAAACCATGTAGTTAGACAAATTCAATCTAGTTCAGTGCAAGTTTTGAAGGCAAGCCTGATTAGAGGAGCATCACACAATACAAGAAATAGAATGACATAAAGATGATGTCATTAAGGCTCAAATTTGCTCATAGGTTTAATTCAAGAGTTCACCTTAATTCCACATATTACTTAATCACTCAAATGTCAAACTTTGACTAAGCGTACAATACCAGTTATTGCAATTAATTAACATGGTTCACCTTAGACTCACATAGCCCAGTTTAATTTCATGCACACTCTTAATCTCATCCAAACTAATATGATAAAGTTTCATGGCTCAAGACACGACACAAGCATGTAAAGAATAGAAAATTTTAAAGAAAAGAGAATCAAAGAAAGGCAAGACTACATAATCAGACACATGTATTCCAATTCCCCCACACCAGACCAACATTGTCCTCAATGTTATAACATAAGAATAAAGAAGCAAAAATATAAAAGAAAAGAGAAAAGAATTTTTCTGTATTCATGGAGTGCCGAAATCATAGAGTTGGTGGTTGAGGAGGTTAGAATCCTTGATTTGCCAAATATGCCATTAAATTTTGCTCCATTTGATGCATTGGACGTTCAAGATAGGCTAAGCGAGCGTCCAAATTAGGTTGGGGGTTGGCTATGGCTTGGTGTCTTAGTGACAGCCCGACTCCTTGTGATTTGTCATAGGTTGAAAATAGTTTTTGGTCCCGGATTGTTGAAGGATATTCCTCTATGACTCATGTCGACAATTTCCATCTTGCATAAGCATTCCATATCCAAAGGCTTTATGGCACAAGCCACCATCATATTAGTATTATCAAGGTCTAATACATCCAAATTAATAGCCAACTGAGTGATATAAGATCCTAATATTAATGGTTTCGATTTTTATTTAATACGGATTAAAATTGCGTTAAAAACGAAAAACCCAAATTAACAGGAATTTGTCTATCTATACACCATAAGAAATAAAATTCAGCCTTAGAAAGGGTACCCAGAGAATCCCGACGCCCTAAAAAGCTATACGCTAAGAGTTGATGTATGATTTTGAAAACATGATTTTTGAAATATGAACTCCTAGATGTACTGGAGCTATATTGATGAGGGTCGACAGACTATTGACTCCAGAATTTAGATGCATTAAAATCACTATGATAGTCACAGTGAGAGCTTAAAAATGGTTCATTTTGACATCATCAATAGAGATAAAACCCATGGCCACATTAAACTCGGTAATAGATAATGCAAACTCCTTACCCATAAGCCTAAATTCAACAATCCCTTCAGTAAACAAGTAAAAATCTTCATGAGAATTAAACTGAAATGTGTTGTAGAATTCTCTTATTAATTCAACAAATACAGGGCAATCAATTTTAGTAAACACACTCTAGCACATTGGTCCCATCATTTGTTCAAAGGAATCATGTATTTCTAAAGCATGAAGATTATCAGTAAGAACACATTATAGGGGTAAATTTTTCGTTGGCTGAGTTGCTGAAAATTTTCATTGTCTTCCAAAAGACGAAATGAAGTGCATCCTCCACTGCTTGAGTTCCATTTGCTATGGTGTTCCACTTGATTACCCTTCCTTGTTCAATTTTGGGGCTTAGTGTTGGTTAGGATATCGAAGGTTCTGCTGGGATTGATGCTATTGTCGTGCTCAAAGGAGTTTGGGTTGTTGCTAAATTTGTAATGGGATACGCTACCCTTCTTGAATCACTCTTCTTCCTTGGCATGATGGCAAACTTGATGAATACATAGTCTTGGATTTGAAAGAAAGAACATAAAACCACAAAATATTGCTTTGGGAATGGGGGTTTACGGTAAAGAAGATTGGGTGAAGTTTCGCAAAGAAGATGTAAAAAGATTGTGGTTTCGGTAAGAAGAGATGAAAAAGGTTAAATTTTGTGTGGGCATTCACAAAGTTGCAAGGTGATTGGAAGTTGAAGGAAAAATACGTGAAGGAGGGAAGTAAATTTGGTGGGGGGGGGGGGACGGTAAAATTTGGTGATGACAGCGGGAAGAAGAAAATGTTTTTCATTTTTTCTTTTTTTAGTCAATAAAATTGCAAAAATTAAAAGAACAATTGATAATGCTAAATGAAATGGAATGAATTTGTAACTGAAATAAAACAACTGAACAGAATAAAAATGAGAACTACTAAAAATAAAAATGAAATGGAATTTGAAAATTTTGGGTTGCCTGCAAATGTGCTTCTTTAAAGTCGTTAGCTGGACGTGTGTATTAACTTACATGATTAGAGATAGGTTGGGGTTACCAGCCCTATCTCTTCCACATGCTCGACCGTAGAGTTTTTGTAAAATGGCTTCAAATGGTGTCTATTAACTTTAAATACCTTGGATGTATCTAGACTTTAAATTTCTACTGCATCATGAGAAAAAATGTTAGTAACAATAAATGGCCCAAGCTAACGAGATCGTAATTTTCCTAAAAATAACTTAAGCTTTGAATGATAAAGAAGAACTTTTTGTCCTATCGAAAAATGTTTGGGAGAAATGATTTAATCATAAAAAGCTTTAGTTTTTTCCTTACAAAATTTGTCATTTTCATACGCTTCATTACGAATCTCTTTTAACTCCTGCAATTGCAGTTTCCTATTATTACTAACCTATACTTGGTCCATATTCAACTGCTTTACAGCCCAATAGGCTCTATGTTGTATTTCCACAAGTAAGTGACCAAGCTTATAGAAAACTAACCTATATGGCAACATTCCTATTGGAGTTTTGTAAGCAGTCTGGTGCACTCACAAGGCATCATCTAATCGTAAACTCTAATCCTTTCTGTTCAAATTCATCACTTTTTCCAATGTAGACTTAATCTCCCTATTAGATAATTTAGTTTGTCCACTTGTTTGCGGATGACAGGCTGTAGAAACTCAATGTGTGACACCATATCTCTTCATCAAAGCCTAAAATCTCTTGTTGCAAAAATAGGTCTCTCGATCACTAATGATAGCGCGAGACATTCTAAACCTGTCAAAAATGTTAGATTTAACAAAATCTATAAAAGTTTTGGCATCATTAAATAAAGTAGCTTTAACTTCAACCCATTTCTAAACGTAATCCACAGCAAACAAAATATAATTCTTACCAAAAGAAGAAGGAAAAGGACCCATAAAATCTATTCCCCAGACATAAAAAATCTCACATACCAGGATATTAGTAAGTGGCATTTGATCTCTCGATCCTAAGCTACTTGTTCTTTGACAACGATCACAAGACTTGCAAAACATGTAAGAATCATAAAATAGATTAGGCCAAAATAATCCACATTCAAGAATTTTTCGAGCTGTTCTTTTGGGACCAAAATGTCTCCCACATAGATAAATGGAAAAAATTTAATATGGAAGGAATTTTATCATCTGTAACACATCTTCTAATAATCTAATTAGCACAATATTTCTAAAGATGAGGTTCATCCCAAATTTATTATTAGCCTCTCGCTTAATTTTATCTTTTTCAGCTCTAGATAAATTATAAAGTAAGGACTTAGTTGCTAAGAAATTAACTATGTCAGCATACCATGGAGTTATCTGTTGAATTACGAAGAGACT
This sequence comes from Erythroxylum urbanii, assembly GCA_027568935.1. Classification (NCBI taxonomy): domain Eukaryota; kingdom Viridiplantae; phylum Streptophyta; class Magnoliopsida; order Malpighiales; family Erythroxylaceae; genus Erythroxylum; species Erythroxylum urbanii. The sequence goes on along the minus strand of JAOQML010145794.1, from coordinate 9,671 downwards.
TTCATCCGAAAATTCATCTTCGATAACATTAGATGAATTGGTTGGAATGATCCTGCTAAGATGATCGACCACTAAATTTTCAGCTCCTTTCTTGTCGCGTATCTCCAAATCGAATTCTTGGAGAAGTAAAATCCATCGAATCAATCTTGGCTTTACTTCTTTCTTATTCACCAAGTATTTTAGGGCTGCATGGTTTGAATAAATGACAACCTTAGTGCCCCATAAGTAGGACCGAAACTTTTCTAACCCAAATACTACAACTAAAAACTCTTTATCTGTCGTGGAATAATTTTTCTCAGCATCATTAAGTGTCATGGAAGAGTAGTAGATGACATGAGGTACCTTGTCCACTTTTTGTCCTAGTACTACTCCAACTGCATAGTCGAAGCATCACATAGTAGCTCGAATGGAATATCCCATTTCGGCAATTGAATAATCAAAGCTATAGTGAGTCATTCGTTGAGTTCATTAAATGCAATCTTGCATGGCTCATCAAAATCAAACTTCACGTCTTTTGGAGTAGTCTACACATGGGTTGTATAATCTTTGAAAAATCCTTGATAAATTGCCGATAGAATCTTGCATGACCAAGAAAGGAACCAACTTCTTGCACAGTCACGGGGTAAGATAAAGATCGAATAACATCTATCTTAGCTTTATCAATTTCAATTCCCTTAGAAGAAATTGCATGACCAAAAATTATTCCTTGATTAACCATGAAATGCCACGTTTTATAATTTAAAACTAAATTAGTCTGAATGCAACCTTTAAGCACTTTTTCAAGGTTGATAATGCATGTTTCAAAAGAGTCTCCATAAACGTTGAAATCATCCATAAAAACTTCCATACAATTCTCCACAAGTTTAGAGAAAATACTTACTATACACCTTTGAAATGTCGCTGGTGCATTACACAACCCAAATGGCATTCTTTGGTAAGAAAAGGTGCCGAAAGGACATGTGAAGGTTATTTTCTCCTGGTCCTTAGGTGCAACCAAAATCTCGTGATAACCTGAATAACTATCTTAATAGTAATAGTGAGATTTACTTGCAAGTCTTTCAAGCATTTTATCAATAAACGGAAGCGAAAAATAATCTTTTCTAGTAAACAAATTTAGCTTCCTATAATCTAAGCAAACTCGCCACCCATTTTGAACATGGGTAGGTATTAACTCACTATCACTATTTTCTATCATAGTTACCCCAGTTTTCTTCGGAACTACCTAGATTGGACTTACCCGATTGCTATCCAAAATTGGATAAATGATTTCAATGTCAAGAAGCTTCACGATTTCCTTTTTCACCACTTCCATCATGGGTGGGTTTAATCGACTTTAGGGTTGCCTTACCTCCTTAGCTTCATCTTCCATCAATATTTGATGTATGCAGATGGTGGGACTAATACCCTTTAAATCTGCCACTGTCCAACCGAAAGCTTCCTTACGCTCCTTTAACACTTGAATCAATTGATTTTCCTACAAAAGAGTAAGTTTATTAGAGATTACATCAGGTAATAAGTCTTTCTCACCCAAAAAGATGTATCTTAAGTGGCTACACAAACTCTTCAACTCCAATGTTGGTGGTTGGATCAAGGACTTCAGCAGCTTGGAGCTATTAAATGATAGCTCCATATATGGCAACTTCCTATCCAATTGATTGGATTTTTCCAATTGATAAAACAACACCTCTAATTCATGGTTAGGCAGTAGCGATGCTTTAATGCTTTGCAATTTTGATGTCTCTCCCAACTCTAAGAATGTTTCACATGTATCCCTTCCACTCAATAATGAATTTTCCTACACTCATGTGTTAATAAAATCCACAGAAACAATAGGTTGTTCATCATCCAGAATTTTCATGGCATTGTATATATTGAATTTAATTAGTTTACCATCAAATTCCATAGTCAATGACTTATCATGAACATCAATTTTCATTCTTGTGGTTTTTAAGAATGACTTTCTAAATAAAATCGGGGTTGACGAAAATACATCATCACTCCCCATCTGTAAAATATAAAAGTCATCTGGAAAAAGCATATCCCCCGCTTAAATTAAAATGTCCTCTGATATACCCTTTGGATAAGCATTTGAACGATCCACTAATTGAATCACTACATTAGTTTCCTTGAGAGGTCCCACATTTAAAGACTTATAAACATCATAAGGCATGACATTTATGGAAGCACCCAAATCTAACAAAGCTTTTTCAATTTTCAAATCACCAATTTTACATGGGATAGTGAACATACCTGGGTCTTGACACTTAGGTGGAAGCTTTTTCTTTTGCAAAATGGTTGAAACATTCTCCCCCAATTGCACTTTCTCATCAAATTTCAATTTTTGTTTTAAAGTGCAAAGTTCCTTAAGGAATTTAGCATAATGTGGGATCTATTTTATTGCATTAAGTAAAGGAATATTTACCTGCACTTTCCTGAAAATATCTCATATTTCCTTCTCTTGATCCTCCTTCCTTGCCTTATTGAATCGACTAGGAAAGGAGAACTGCACAACCAGATTCTACATACCTTTCTGAGTTTTTTCTGGCTGTTCAGTTACCTCCTTTATTTCTTTTTCCTAAATTTCTCTCTTGGAGATTTTTGCTTGTGGCTTCTTCAATTCCTTCCCACTCCGTAACATGTTAGCTTTAGCACTATGTTTGGGGTCAATTTTCGATTGGGCTGGAAAATTTCCAGAACTTTGTGCCTTCAATTTATTAGTGGCAGTTGCCATTTGGATCACTTGATTTTCAAGTTAGATACTAGCTTGAGTATCCCGCTGAAACTTCAGGGTGTTAGTGTCTAAAGATTGAACTATATCTTCCAAGGAAGACTTACCTTCGGAATTAGATGTCATTTGTTGATGTTGTCTAGGCACATATGGTTGTCTAAATTGCTAGAAATTTATGGTAGTTTACTGCCCTTGCGAGTTCCCGTAGCATAAATTCGGATGATCGTGCCAACCCAGATTGTAGGTATTAGAAAATGAGTCATATTTCCTCTGATTTGTCCAGCAAAACCCTTTACGACATTCACCTGTTCTATGTTTTCTTCCTACAAAATCAGACATACATCAGTGAGGTGTCCTAACATCGAACATATTCTACATACCTTTGCTTCTTCTTTCTTTTTAACTGCAAGTTTTCATAACAAAGATGTAAGTTCATGCAATCTTTTCTCCAATGCTGTCACATTCACTTCATTTATGTGTTTTGAACCATGGCCAGAATGGATCCCGAATTGTTGTGTATTGGAAGCCATATTCGCTATCAAATCTTTTGTGGCTGCTAGTGTTTTATCCACTAGAGCTCCACCTTTTATAGCATCGATCATACTCCTATCTGTGAGCAAAAGGCCTTCATAAAAGTATTGAATCAACAACTGGTCGGTTATTTGGTGATGGGGACAACTATTACAAATTTTCTTGAATCTTTCCCAATATTCGTAAAGTGTCTCACCCGTATGTTATCGGATGCCACAAATTTCATTTCGAATGTTGGTAGCTCTCGATGCTGGAAAATATTTCTCAAAGAAGAGTTTCTTCATTTCAACCTATGTTTGCACATTTTCGCCAGCTGAATAGTATAACCAATCTTGAGCATCATCTTTGAGAGAAAAGGGAAAAGCTCTTAGTTTTATTTACTCTTTCATCAATTTTGTCAGTTTTATGCCCATACAAACCACGTCAAACTCCTTCAAATGTTTGTAAGGATCTTCTCCCGGTAAACCTTTGAAAATCGGTAATAAATGGATTAGTCCAGATTTTAATTCAAAAGTGTTGTTGTCCCCAAAATTTGGAAAATTGATGCAGTGGGGCTGTTGAGCATCCGTGGCGTGGCTAGTTCACGAAGAGAGCTATTCGCAACCATCCCTTCCATTTTCTGCACTTGTTGTTGCAGTTTCGTCTATTTTAGTAGTCACTTGGCTGTCTTCTTGATCTCTGAATCAAATAACAGTTGAGTTGTCTTGTCAACTTGTGTAACATACATAAACTGTTAAGAATTTTCCTAACAACGGTGCCAAATTTTGGTAATGCTGTCGCCTGCAACCAAATTAATACCAACTCTAGCAATAAAAGAAAATATAGTTAGTGAAGAGTTAAGATCGTTCCCAAGAGGAATTCTAACAGAAATTGTTATACGAGTTAAAAACTAAAACAAAGTGGGGGGTTTTAAATGAACGTGAACTTAAGAAATTAAAAATGGCAGAAATTGAAAATTAACAAAAATAATTGGATCTGGAAATTCAGTAAACAAACCTTAGTTTTGGGTCACCGACATTATCAACCTAATATGGATCCTTGATATAAAACTCAATACATTAACAAATATTCATTGGGTAAAGTTTTCTCTTAAGATTAAATGAATAGAAACATGTATTCTAAGCATTCTTATTATTCAACAACTTAGATACGATCTTAAATATAATTGATTAATAGCTTTAAGAACTAAGAAACCAATGAACAAGACAATACATATACGATATGTATTTAATCAAGTTAAACGTCTTTGTTAGAATTTCCAACTCTAACATAAAGATGGTAATCCTAATTGCCACTTTGGATTAGCAAGACTAAACGTCAAATCCTACTAATTTGGCTATAAATTAAACAAATCAATTCTTAATTGTGCATCCTAGAAATCAATCAATTCAATTATGATAAGCAATTCGAATGACACTTAATATTCATCAATGAAATAAACTTTATTTGAAAATCTCACATATACTAGATGATAGCATGGCTCCTTCCACCAAGAAAATAAGTTTAGCTACTCATACTAAAGGTAAGAACCAATAGAAGAATAGCAAAATATAAAGTCTCCATCCCTGGTCTTTTCGCAGAAAAATATGAAAATTCCTAAAAACACCAAAAAAGCTACTGCAAAAAATGTAAAGAACTAAAGACTCTCTGCGTGAACAATAATTCACGTGAACAGTAAATGTTTTTAATCAATTTTGATCTCCTCTCTCCTCCATCATGTCGTAATCTTCAACAAATACACTCCCCTCATATTCAGGTTGTAGATACCCACTAATAAGGCAACATTTGATTTCCAAAATCATAAAGATCTTGGGTGGATCAAATTTGAATTGAAATTAGATTTTGTAGATGATCTTTTTATTGCACGTGCCCACGCTTAGTCAGCAACATGTCTACCAGCTTGTATCTGTTTCCTTATCTATCCATTTCACGACTTTTTACTTCATAATCAGCTCCAAGAATGCTCAAGACTTCCTAATAACAAAAGATGGGTAAGTCCATTAAGTTGAACTCAAATTACACTCAATAAAAGGAATTAGAAATCAAAATAGTGAAAATTGATCATTCTATCAACCTGCAAATCGTTCCAACATCTTATCCTACTATCAATATATCATCTATATACAAGAGAAGGGTGATGAAGCTATTAGCAGAGAATTATTTGGAATACCCATAAGGATCAATTAACTTCCACTTATACATATTTCTTATCATAAATGAATCAAACTTCTCTTACCACTTTTTTAGTGCTTGTTTGAGCCTAAAGACACTTCTTTAAGTTGTATACCAAGTACTCTTTTCCTTTGACTTTGAACCCTTTCAGTTGCTCTATGTAAATCTCCTTTTCCAACTGTTGAGAAAATCTCATTGAATCCCTTCATTTAATTGTTTCCTTTCACCTCTAGTCTCTCTATAATTCATTAGCTTATTACCATCTTTCTTGATCTTGAACACTAATTGTTGCATACTATGATTATAAGATTTGGCAAATGGATGTGAAAACAACTTTCCTTAATGGAAGTCTGGAAGAGGATGTGTACATGAAACAACTTGAAGGTTTCACATCTCCTGAAAATGCTAGGAAAATCTGCAAGCTTCAACGATCAATTTATGGATTGAAGCAAGCTTCTTGGAGTTGGAATCTTCATTTTAATGAGGCAGTCAAAGAGTTTGGTTTCCTAAAAAATAAAGAAGAACCTTGTGTTCACAAGAAGACTAGTGGGAGCATAATTCTTTTCTCAGTCTTGCATGTAGACGATATACTACTCATTGGAAATGACATTCTTGTGCTTCAATCTATGAAAACATAGTTAGGAAGTTGTTTTTCAATGAAAGACTTAGGCAAGGCAACCTACATCTTGGGTATTAGGATCTATAGAGAAAGATTAAGACAAATTATTGGACTAAGTCAAAGCAGTTATGTTGATAAGGTTTTACTTAGATTTAATATGTAATAATCTAAGAAAGGCTTCTTACCCATATCACATTGCATAGTTTTGAGTAAGGCTCAATGCCCTTCGACACAAGATGAGCGAGACTGTATGAGTAGGACCCCATATGCATCTGTTATAGGATCCATCATGTATGCCATGTTATGTACTCGTGCGGATGTTACATGTGCTTTGAGCATGATGAGTAGATACCAGTAAGATCCAGTTAAAAGTCACTGGATAGCTATTAAGAACATTTTTAAGTAATTGAGAAGAAATAAGGATATGTTCTTGATTTATGGTGGTGAGGAAGAGCTCATTGTAAGTGGTTATACTGATGCCAACTTCCAATTAGACAAAGACAACTTTCGATCGCAGTAAAGATTTATATTCTGCTTAAATGGTGGAGCAGTGTGTTGGAAGAGTTCCAAGTAAGACACAGTTGCTAATTCTACAACGCTGAGTACATTGCTGCTTCAAAAGCAGTAAAGGGTTATTTAGGTTAAAAAGTTCATCATTGAACTTGGTGTAGTTCCTAGCATTATGAATCCATTGCATCTTTATTGTGATAATAATGGAGCCATTTCCCAAGCTAAGGAACCAAAATTTCATCAGAAGAATGAACACATACTCAGAATTTTTCACCTTATTCGACACATTGTTGAAAGAGGTGATGTGAAAGTGTTCAAAGTGTCAACATATCTTAATATCACTGATTCGTTGACTAAGCCTCTCCCATAAGCTAAGCATGGTCGTCATATTAGAGCATTAGGCATTAGGCATCAAATATATGGATGTATGATTATAAAAGAGAGAAATTTTATGGCAAGTTATTTTTGGATAATCCATTAATAATACCCAATTATTATTTATTGTGTTTATATTTGATGGAGTTACAAATACTTTTGAATTCTGATCCCATGAATAATGTGTATCTCACCATTGGCCATCAAGTGTATGACTTGATCATAAGACCCTATTGTAACATGGATACAATTATTCTAAAAGTCCCTAGCCAATGTCATTAATGTAAGGGATCATAATCACTGTTGAGACTAGCATGTTGATTAACTGATGACCATGTTTCACGTGCTGTTATTATGGAGATATTAAGTTATTCACATGGGTGCATGTTGGAGAACATGCAATTGGACTAACCTGCTATGAGAACACTTCAAAAATTGTTATATAAGTGTCATAAGTGGTTCTCATCACAACTACTAAGTGTAGTCCTTTGACTTGATTTTGTCATGGTTTCTTATATATGGATTAGTTTGTTTTGACATTGTCAAACGTCAGTCGTAAAAGGTGATTATAAAAGCAATGTTTGGGCATACTATAAATCATGCCGAGGAATGTGGATGAACAAGATGGAATTTGTCTCTTTCTTATAATAGAAGAAAGATATCTCTAGGCACCTTGATGAGTTGAGATTGAAAAGTTACATGGCCATACACAAATAAGGTGAATGTCAGTCGTTTATTTCATAGTCTAACTCAGAGATGGAGAAACATGATTAATCCTAATAAAGATGACACAATTTCCTGCCGTATGCTCAATCGAGATATAATGAGACAAAAGGGCCTAAAAGAAATTTGGGCTTTCTGCTAATATTAAATAAACCTACAGGTTCACACACCAAGCAGGCTAAACATTAAATGGGCTTAATTCGATTTTAGGCCTAAGCTAATTCACACTTAGGGTTTTCCTATATATACAGGTATATAAGTGATTAGAAGATAAATGGTCATATAATAAAAAAAAGCTCGAACAACCGTCTTCAGAAAGAGAGAAAGGGGACAAGATTGGTGCTAGCAACGTGACATTTAACGTGCTCTTTCTGGCACTACCAATTTGTTTTCTTATTTCTGTTGTAAAAGGTATAATTCATTCTAAATTTGATTTCAATATTCATATAGATCTTGGAATTTCGTATTTAAGATTTTACTGTTAATCGTCCAAAATCCCTTCACCATCTTCAAAATACAATAGTATAATGCTCTTTTATCGACAAGCCATTTAAAATCTGAGTGACTAATGTGGAGACAACCACTAGTCTCACAAATCAACTACACTTCATCATTTGTCCTTGATGTCATTATTATAGTGTTGTTATCATCTCCATCCTTTTGTTGTCTTACTTTTTCTAGTCTCTCTTTGACTTATAACAGAACTTCTTTATATGACTAAGTTCAGTGCAGTAGTGACACGTTCTAGTCTCTTTACCATCTCTTTACTTGGACTTATTTTTTATTTCCCTTACTTATTGGGACCTCTACTCTTATGTTTCCTTCTGCTTTCTACCACAAGAGCCTGTACATGTTGACATTAATCTCCTTCCTCCTAATCTCTTCAATGAATATGCTCTCTTTGATCACATCTACAGAAAGCATACCATCTGGAGTATAGTTGTTCATAATCATAACTAAAGCTTTTCAACTATTTGGTAAAGAACTTAACAAGAATAAAGTTTGTAATTCATCATTGAGGATGATCTTCATAGTAGTCAAATTGTTGATGATGTCTAAAAAATTGTTGAGCTGCTTCGACATTAATTTCCCATTCTTCAACTTTAATTTCATAAGCCTTTTAATCAAAGAGGCCTTATTGTAAATGGTCTTCCTCTCATAAAGACCCTTCAACTTCTTCCACAACTCGAAAGGATCTATCTCTTGACATTTGTGGTTGAATATGTTAATATCAATCCACTGTCTAATAGTTCCCAAGGTCTTTCACTTCATCCTAACCCACTCTTTATCTGTTACATCCTCCGGCTTAGGCGGGGCATCATCTTTCATGCTTTTGTCCATAGCAATTGGATTATAGGGATCTTTATGGTGCAGGAGATCTTTTATTATAGGTCTTCTTATCGAGTATTTGGTCGATGTGAACTTCATTATAGAGCTATTAACACTCTCCATACCTAAGGTTCAGATACCACCTATTAGGATTGCAAGCAATAATGCTTACAAGATCTTTAAGATCACTCAACTAATAACAAAAATCAAATGGAAAGATGCTTAGAAAGATTACTAATGTAGGATTTTAATGTGAAAATCCTCTAGTGTAGAGGTAGAAATTATATGACAAATTGATAATAAAATCTACTAAATAAAACGGTAGGATATAAAGGATAAAGCTTTCGAGCCCTCTTACTAAAGAAAACCTCATAATGTAACTAAAGCTAATCTCTCTAGCTCTCTCTTTAGCTAGCTCTCTTACTACTCCCTTAAGTTCTCTAAAAAACCTCTAAGATCAAGTACAAATTGACATATGTATATACGTAATCTTTCAAGCATCTTTCCATTTGATTAGTTTTTTATTAGTTAAGTGATCTTAGAGATCTTATATACATATATGATCAGGTTTTGTATACAACACATGATTGCACACATAGTTACTATATGTGGTGACCATATCCGACCTTTAAACTTTAAAACTCGACATCACAAAGATGCATGGTTACAGTGAATTACATGATA
>JAOQML010145784.1:0-14955 GCA_027568935.1 Erythroxylum urbanii | reverse complement strand
TTCTGCTAACCTTCGGGTTATGAATAGAGCTAGTAGCTAGTTGAAAACGTGAAAATAGCTGAGTAACCGGATCGACATGCATCACAAATGTGTGCCTTCGCGTAAAAAGGCTATAATGACGTTTCAACCAAGTTGTTTAGTAAAATGACTTAGTTGAGTAACCGGATTGACATTCATAAAAAATGTTTGCCTCTGAGTAAAAGACAAAGTCTGGGTTTAAATTAATAAAAAAAGTGTGTTTCTTAATAAAACCTACCAGACTTGTAATAAGCTCGAATTTTCATGAAATGTACTTAGGAATAGTTACAAAGTTTGAAGGACCAAAGACTTATTAATGTGTTTGTACAATTAAAAAGGGTAATTGAATTAACACTTAGGTCTCGATTAAGTTGTATATTTAGTTTAAAGCCCCTAGACACAGATTTTGCTGGTTAATGATTAGTTATAACTTGTCAGATTGTGTTCAAGACTAAATTTATTTCATGAAATCACAGCCATTGCCTCATTATTGCATTGTGTGTTGTATTGTTATGTGTTTATTGTTTTGTTTGCTTGAGAATAAGAAAACGTTTAAGTATGGGCATGTTGATAGGTGTCATCTGCATGATGTTTTAGGATTGAATTTGTGATGTAATTAGTGTGAATTTGAGTGTTGAGTGTGTGTTTATGTGTTTTATTATATTAGTTTGTGTGTTTTAGTGTTTTTATGGGTTAGATTAAGTCTTTGAGCTTAGATGTTATATTTTTGAGGTGTCATGATGCGTTTGTTAGTATTTCAGGGTAAACGGTGAAGAACAGAGAAAGATTCGAGGAGTTTTGGGCTAAAGCCATAGGTCACAATCGTGTACAGTAGGGCACGATTGGCATAGAGAGCGTACATCCAGGTCACGAACATGAACATGAAGCCACAATCGTGACAGAAAGGTTAAGGAGCTAGCCACGATAATGGCAGACAGGGCCATGATTGTGGCCTACGTCGGGCTAACAGAAAAACTTGAGTTTTGAGTGATTTTTTTGATCGTTTCGACCCTGACTTTGACCTAGAGCCTCAAAATTATAAATAAAACATTACAAGTCAGATGCGGCAGTGTGGAGGGAGCCTGGAGAGTCTGAAAATGAGAGAACTCACGCTTCCTAATTTTAGAAAAACCTCGAGAGAAATCAAGCGATTGAGGAAGGAAACAAAGGAAGAGAGACACGGAGAAGATGTTGACACGACGTACTTCCCGAAATAGGTGATTTCCCGCTGTTGCCATCTCTCTGACTCCGTTCTTGACCTATTTTCCATTTATTTTAGTTTTATTTATGTATAGAATTGAAATAGGTGTCGAGAATATATTGTGTTGAATGTTGAGTTGTGTTTATACTCACCTTTGGATCTTGATCTTTGAGATTTACAAAATTGTGATTGATTGGGCTTTTTAATGATTTATTTGTGATTTAATTCTTGTTCTTAATAACTTGGAAATAGACTGAGAGGGTGAGCTAAGTGAAAATAATCAATTTGGGCTAATGAGAGTTAGGTGAATTGATAGATTAAGGATTAAATTAAACTGGTAGAATCGTGTAATGAGAGGTCTAGCATAGGTTTCCGGTACGTTAGTGACAATTTTAGAACTAATTTTGGTTTTGGGCCAATCGCGAATCGAGAGATCGCAATTTTCATAATTTAAATTAAGGATTATTAATTAGGGTTAATAATTATAACTCGAGAGAAAGTAATTCAACCTAGGATCGTCTAGACCCATTAAATCGATAATTTCACATTTAATTATGTTTTTGTTAATTTCGGATCAAAATGTCCTTTCTCTTACTCGGTAATTTCTAGGTAGGGTTTAGAATGGTTTGTGTGATTTATTTCTTAATTAGAGTTCTACAACTCAATTCTTGAATTAATTGTTCATTGATTTATTTTATGCATTAGTTTACTTAATTTGAATTATTGCAATTTTAGTACGACCTTAGATTCTAGGATTAGTTAACCTTCCTCGTGGGTTAGATACCTTAGTTACTACGTGAACGACCCGTGCGCTTACGAAATTTACCAAAGTTATAAATAGTAAAACTTAGCTCGTGTAACCTTGTGATCAGTATCATGTATGGCTTATGAATTCTGAATTGTAATTGTGGAAGAGTGAAGTGGAAGTTTGAATTTGTGTCATTCATAAAAATTAACAGAGTGTAGTTTTAAAATTATAATTGGTTGTGTTTCTGTGATGATTGGGAACTAGAAATTTTATGAATTTAAGCTTATTCATTTATTGTCTGAAATTTAGAATGGGATTATAAATTAGAGGTTGTTCTTATCTAAAATTTGAGATTGAGATATATTGAAATTTGAATGAAAGCTTAGTCTTTATTATAAATTGAGTTATATATCATCAAAATGGATTACTTAATTTATAGTTGAATTATATGATTAGTAATTATACAAATTGAGTTATATTTGAGTTTATGTCTATGATTGGATTATTTAATCAACTGACCAATAATCATACAAAAATAAGTTATACTTTAGAGTTTATGGTTAAATCACATAATTATACAAAATAGTTTATAGTTGTGAGTTTGTGTTTAAATTGTGTAATCACATAAAGTGAGTTATATTTGTAATTTTATGGTTGAATTATATGATTATACATATTGAATTATAGATGTGAGTTTATAGTTAAATTACGTAATTAGTACAAAATGAGTTATAGTTATGAATTATGAATTTATGATTGAATCATATATTCATACAGAATAGGTTATAGTTGTGAGTTTATTTTTAAATTATATAATTACACAAAAGAGTTTATAATTATGATCTTATGTTTGAATTATGTAATTACACAAAACGAGTTATAGTTGTGAAAGCACAACAATCAATGAATATTTTTTATGTTTTGGGTAGAAAGAAATATGAGTTATTGAGAAACTATTATTGATATGTTTCTTCATTTTTACACAACTTTATATTGATATGAAGTGATGTAAAACAACAGGAAGTCGCTGTGAAAAAATAAAGATAATAGAAAAGAGCAAGTGGAGAGACCTTTATTTGAACCCTTAAAAATTGCAACATGCGTATAAGGATTTATATAATTAAAATTGAACAGAGTCACTAACTTTTTGAAACTAAAATTAGGAAACATGATTAACTTCCTAAGGCTGAGAATCAAGTAGTTGATATCTTGACTAAATCGTCGAAGTTTGACAGTTTTGTGAAGATGATGAGTATGATTGGTTTGTGTAGACTATCGAATTAGGATTAAGGGAAGGAATGTTAGTGTAATCCTAATTCTTAAGGTTGTTGAAGCAGTCAAGGTTGTTAGGATTTTTAGCCTGCTATTATGGTGGGAAGTTAGTCACGTTTCCTATTTTTAGTTTCAAGAAGTTAGTGAATCTGTTCGATTTTAATTATATAAATCCTTGTATGCATGCTGCAATTTTTAAAGGGTGAAATAAAAGTCTATTCACTTGCTCTCTGCTATTATCTTTATTCATTTCCATCAACCTCCTGTTGTTTTACATCAGTGGTCAAGAAGCATCATAGAATGCCTTTTGCAGCTGGACAAAAGTAGCCAACATCTCAATGCCTTGAACTTGTCCACTTTGACGTGTGTGGCCCAATGAATGTTATGTCAAATGGCAACAATTAGTCTTTCTTGACTTTCATCGATCCTGTGGAAGTTAGTACAAAGTTGACAAAGGAAGGAGAAGGACCATTGGTTGATCCAACCTATTTCAAGCAAATTGTGGGAAGTTTACAATATCTCACTTGTACAAGGCTTGACATCTCTTACAGAGTTGGTTTAATCAGTAGATTCATAGAGTCACCACATCAATCTCATATACAAGTGGCTAAATTAAGTTAATTTTGATATATGTCTTTATTTATTTATTTACAGATAAAAGGAAGGAAGTTTAAGTACTCATGATAATTTAGCAACTTCAACAAGATTCAATGATTCAAATTGGGCTTACTCTTGATTAGTTCCTAGAATGAAGAACTATAAGATTTGTTTGTATTGTAACAAGTACTTGAAAGGTGGAGGAATTGCCATATTAAAGAAGCATTTAACTGAGGTCAAAGGTGATGTGGAGCCTTGTAACAAAGTGAGCCATGATGTGAAATGAAAAGTGAAGACTTTTTTTGAAGAGTATTAGTATGAGAAAGATAAAAGGCAAAGATTGAATTATAAACTTTTTAGTGGAAGTTCTTTTGATGGTGTTTAGGATGATACTGATGATATTGAAAGTGGTAGTATTCCTACCAAATAAGAAGCCTGATGTTAGAAAAAAGAAGAAGACAAACGTCTAATGTTTTTTGCACCATGAACAACTCCTAGAGCTTATTCTTTAATTTGTCGTGCCTTATAATCTAGCTAAGTGGCTTATAATGTGGACATAACAATAACTAAATGGTGGTATGATTTAGGCATATCATTCAATGTTATCCAATCTTATTATTATTAGCCTATGGTAGGTGCTATTACCTTTTATAGTTAAAGATATAAAGCTCAGACTACAAAGGTAAACTTCTGAGTAGTTCTATTTATGAAACCAAAAATTATTTAGATGAAAGAAGAATGACTTGGGTTACTTTTGGGTGTTCAATCATGTATGACAGTTGCATAAATAGAATAAAGGAACATGTTATTAATTTTTTGGTTTAATCTGCAAAAGGGATAATGTTTTTAAAGTCTATTGATACATTTGGCTTTATTAGGAATTTTGATACTCATTTAGACATTTGATAAAGTTGTGAATGAAGTTGGGCTAGAAAGTATTGTTTAGTTTATTATTGAAAATGATTATGCTCATAAAGAAGCTAGAAGAAGATTGCAAAGCAGTTATAATCCTTTTTATTGGACTCCTTATTCTACACATTGCATTAACTTGATGTTGGAAAATATAAGGGATGCGAGTTATTTTCCTATTATTGATTAGACTATGAAAAAAGGAAAAAAGGTTACCAAGTTTATTTAAAATCGTACATAGGTACTGAATTTAATGAGAAAGGATTTTACAAATGTTAGGAATATTTGTCGTCTTACAATTACAATATTTATAACTAATTATTTCAATGTTCTATTTGATTAAGGAGTTGAGGCAAACGTACAAGTGATAAGTGAGTTGTATCTTAGCATGATAGATCTAAGGATGGAATGGAAGTTTCTATAATTATACTTGATGATAATGATTTTTGATCTCAATGTCAATTTTTTATTTGAGTTTTTGAGCCTTTGGTGAGGTTATTTCATGTGGCTGAAGTGATAAGAAAGCAACATTAGGTTATTTTTATGAAGCCATAGAGAGGGTGAAAGAAGCAATCAAGGACAATCTGAAAAATAGGGCTTCTTTATACACATATTATATTATAGTTATCAAGGTATTTTTGAATCATAGTGGTTATTTTAGACTAAGTTTTACAAAGAAAGATAAAGTTAATATGGGAATGTTATTAACTATACAACTATTATTGCCTATGAGATGATACAAGATCTCTTAAACTTACAAATAAAGATTTACGAGGATGCTTTTGGTGATTTTGGGTTGTCTATTGCTATTTTTCAAAGAGACAAACTTAATCTGGGTATATATTTTTTTCACTTTTATTAGTTGTTGAAAATCAAGCTCCTTAAGATGTTATCCATATCCTTAGTTACAAGTCCAAAAAAGCTAGGTAAAAGATGGATTAAACTATAATTAAGCTCAGAAGTGATATGTTCAAAAAAATTAGGAATAGTGATGGATAAAGGTCTTTGAGTCAAGTCTAGTGCAACCAACTCTCTTATAGTTCTTAGATTGATCATGGCTTCTTCAAATTCAAGTCTTTGTTTTATTTCTAGAGTTGTTCTGGTTTCCCTTCATAACCTTTATAGTGTCTTTTCAATCTCTAGATCAAATTATATAGGTTCTTAATAAGGATATCTCGTTACTACCACACACAAACACGAACAAATATGAAAAGATCAAGAAATAACTATATGTATATACAAAACACTGATTAAAATTAAAAACAAAAACTAAATCACTTCACTCCATGGCAACAGTGCCAAAATTCTTGACATGCATAATACACATCAAAAAATAAAACTTAACTCTACACAACTAAATTTGTAGTAGTGATGAGTAGGGACCGTATCTGCAGAGATTGTGTGTCTTGCTTTTGTAAAGAGTGAATTGGTGTTTAGGATTTGGGGTTTTTAGTTAAATTTGACTAAGAAAATAAAGTAAAATTGAACTACTATAAGTAAATTAAATTAAATAGTACCAAAGTGATGAATTTGACAAATGAATTCCAAATCCATTTCTCGGTTCAATCTTAACCATCTCACGAGTGAGCAAAATTAATCGTCATGTTGTTCTCATAGCTATCTTTAAAACTATTAACTCTCGGTTATCAATAAGTTCTGTTCACTAGAGTTTTTTCCTCAAGTTGTATCTAATAAAAAAAGTTCTTTAATTAGGTTTACATATCAAACAACCTATAATAAGCTCTTTAGAATTAGTATGACAACTACATTATGTACTAGGAAAATAGGTTAATCTAGACAACAATCACGTAAGCTTTGGTCATTTAACCTATATTATGTTATCCCTAATGATGCACAACCATTATTTTACCATAAATGAATTAGAGTTACAATGATTACGTATTGAAATCTAGGTTCTGACAATGGGTTTATACATAAATAATCTATTAGAAGTGCTTAAATCATTCGTACGTAAATACCCAAAACATTAAACAAACAACCAATTACCCAAGAGAGAGAATAAAACTATAAGATTAAAAGATGTCTAAACTTGTTCTTCAATCTTAATATCCCCTTCAAACAGGAAGGAAGAACCTTAGTTCCTCATAGATCTCAAAAAGGTCAAAACTTTGCTCCCTTTCGTGTTTCTAAAACTCTTCTCTCCTTGTTTAGACTTTTAAATTTCCTTTTATAGTAAAAATTAGGGCTCTCGGAGATACATAGGTAGATACACAGACATAAGCTAACAATTTGTGTCATTTTTACCTAAAATTATAAACATACACAGTCCTAATAAGCCACACTACCAGTCACACAAGGGTTGTAGCTAACTGTGTAAGTTGCAGGAGAGGCTAAAACTGTGTCTTCATAATCTTACACACTTTTAGCGAGATAAATGGTCCTATACATGACTGTGTAGGTTGCAGGAACTTCATTTGTTTCATAATGGCAAATAATATTGAACTTTAAAAGGATGGCTTCAAGGATATATTTTTGGCTCATTTTAGTTCTTGTTCCTCCAACTTGTACCTAAAACAAAATATGAACCCAAATAAGTATCTTAAGCACACTAGAATACTCTATTCTGGCAACCAAATGGGCCTCCTTTAGAACTTGGATATACTATCCTACCTCCCAAACACCCTCTTCATCATCTTTTAGAAACTCTTACAAACCAAACCTTAAAATTCAAGTTATTATTCTTACTATTTATGTCGTCTACCTATCCAACTAACACTGGTAACTCATCTTACTAAGAAGCCATTGAAAAAACTAGATTTGGCATTTTTCTCTTCCTCTAATAAATAGCAAACGATTCTCACATCCATAAGAGAAAAGCTCCTAATTTGGCTAAGAGTTTACAACCTTATTGCATCTTTATAGCCAATCTCTTGGTTGTATTTTATTTTGTATTACTTTCCAAATTTTGGGTTTCGTATTATGGCTTGTGTTTTGACTTTTTTTTAGAGCAAAGAGGTATGTTGTAGGTTTTTCTACAATTCTTATTGTTTGGCCATAAAAAATTATGGATCTAATGTACCACTTTTACACAAGAATAATTTTTTTCACAAGTCAACATAAATCAAAAGAAACTTATAAAATTTTCAAATTTTAGGATTTAAATCTAATTCAATTTTAGATTAAGGGATTTAATTTTAATTTCAAATTTTAACATCAATAATAATCAAATATGTATTCAAGTTATAAAATTAATGATGACTTTAATATCACTATTGGAAAATTGATGTGTGATCTAATTCTGCACTAAAAAAATTAAATATAAAACTTTTTTGTTTGATTTCCTAAAAGCCAAGATCAATTAAATTATATAACATAATTAATGCATATAATAAAGCATACATCATACTTCGTATTTTATTATGAAGCTTGATCCTTTTTTTATCATTTCCCTCGAACTGTTTCTTAAACGAGTTCATCTCAACCACCATAATTACAAAAGTGTCCATCCTGTGTTAAAAGAACTATAAAATTGGTGTAGAGAAGTTTGGCCAAAAAGCGTTTACTTCACTTGAGCCTAGGGTTTACTTTTTAGTAATTTAACTAAAATGAAAATTTAATGTTAACTAAAATTTAATTAAAATTAAAATTAAAATTAATTCTAATTCAATACCAATTAGGTCTTAATAAGTTCTAATATCTCATATGGGTCCTAAATTATTAAATATCTCATATTTAGTCATAAAGTTTCTCAAACTTTACAATCAAGTCTAACTTGATTAAGAACTCCTCTTTCTTCAACATGTTCTTTTTGTATGACTGACCAAGTTTCCAAATATGTTGTTAATGGATATAAATTATAACCATCAAATATATTTAGGATTATATAAGTTAAACTCCTTTAATTTATCTTTAAATCTCCAATTAAATAATTTATATCCATAGATTAATATTAATGTAATGCATTATGATCACTCAAATATTTAGGAATGTTAAAAGTGATTTTGACTAATCTTTTGTGAATAATTTTTAAATATAATTCAATCCTTTCATCATGCAATGTTTTGATTAGCTAAGGATTTTTTTCATCATGCAATGTTTTGATTAGCTAAGGATTTTTTGAATCATACTAATCAAGAATAATGGAACATTCTCTTTAATGCCTTTAGGTTGATGAATCCTATATTGATCACTCAACTACCTTCATATAGTTTATGCTATATCTAATCAATACCAATTAAGCTACCTTATCATAAATAGTATCAAAACATAGAAATCCCTATATTAGATATATTGAAAATCTCAAATCAAAGGATCACCTATACAATAATCAGATTAAGAATTTCTATAGACATACAAGTAATTTTCTAAATGGAATTGTTATACAAGTTCAATTTAATGAACTTGTTCACTAATAAACACTTATATGTTCGTTTAAGTTTCTCTATACATTAGTATATTAAATCAACTACCTCCTTTATATGGAAAGTCATAATTTTTTTAGTCTTCTTACATTTTGTTAATGTCCAATCTTAATAAAATAATGACTACAAATAATAAATAAATGTAATATGAATATCATAATTATGTTCTCATCATTATTTCATTTGTAATGTACATTTACCCTATGGATTTTATCATATACATTTGAATATGTATAAGATAAATAATTTCTTTAAATAATTATGTCATTAGATTACAACCAACCGATTGACTATAAGGCATGAACCAACATTAGCTATAGGGATAGTGATAGGGGACACATGATATAAACTAAGAGCAGGTCTAATATATTTAAGAACAAGTCTATAAAACAAATAAAATAGAAGTCATTGAAGTGATGAAAACTAGTGGAATCAAATAGAAAAAAGAAACTAAGCAAAATTGGTTGATTACAAATGAAAGCAGCTGCCAATATGCAAAGAAAAATAAGTAAAAATAGTTAGCCATAAATGATAATGGCTAAGGTCAAGTAGATGATTGTTTAATCAAATAATAACTTTGATGCCATGTAATAATTAAAATAAGCCACTCCTATTTGAGCTCCTACTCCCTCTAGGAAAACCTAGAGTCAATTTGTTGGTGATAACTCATTATCACTTAAGCTTAAACACTATCCCCCTCATTTAAAGCTAGCAAAACAGTTACTCCAGACATCAATATTTTAAAAGTTGGAATGATAAAGTGGGAGGCTACCCTTCTTAGATATTTTCTAAACAACATATCCTCCTTTTTTGTTGTTAACTCCTAACCTCAATTCCATTAGAAAACCATTAAAATAGCATAATTTAGCACTCCATCCTTGGCTCAAAAAGTACTAAATTTTGGGGCTTGACATATCAAATTCAAGCCTCTCTTTCTACAAGCTTAGAAAACAAGTATATACATTCAAGAAATCAAGCAATAACACATCCCTATATGGTTAAAAATTCATATATATTATTATAATACTAGATCACAAGAGTTTTGAGTCACATATCCAATTATATTAAAAATACATTATGCTTTGACGAGGTTAATTCCAACTTAAAACATGTGAATTATGCTCAAGTATGTCCTTGTTAAAGTTAATTAGAATTTGGGAAATAAATAACAACTCATAAGGCTTGGTCAAAATAATAATCTAATTGAGGATGAAGTTTTAATCTCCTACACACAAAAGACAGGGGGTAAGGCTAAGAAACAGTCATAGAAGCCTATTGGAAGAAGTTCTAAATTGGTAAATATTTTGAACTAATGGAGATGGACCTATATAGGGACAATGGGATCCCTAAGAATGCTCAGCTAGAACCATCGCTTGAACAAGTAAAGACACCAAAATATGTTCAAGTTGAATTAAATAAGAAGGATGGAGCTCATAGGGAAATACTTGTATCATAAAAGGCCACTAGTTCTAGCAATGTCAACACCTTTTTAAAGGATCAAAACCTTATAATACCAATATAAACACCCCTAGTTCACCCTAAGCAATAATTAGGGAGGTAAATAGCAAGTTGAGCTTTCAAAGGGTGACTAGAAGACGTTCTAAGAGGAAGAAAAAAGTAGCTGCCTCCTCCCAAATAAAAATATTCTATCATGGAATGTCAAGGGGTTTAATTTCCCTAAAAAAACGAATAATGCTAGTTAATTACTTTAAGGACACAAAATTTTTTTTATTGGCTATTAGAAACCATAATTAAAGAACACAATAAGTATAATCTAAGCTTCATAAGGAGTAACTAGAGATCACCAACTATGAGAGACATTATAATGAAAGGATCATAGTGGCTTATATTCCTAACAAAATGGAAGTTCTCTATATATTAGTCCTAAATTAGCTTATTCACTTATAGATCCAATTACAATAGGTAAGAATCGGCCTTTCCATTAACTTTGTGTACAAGTTTAACTTGGTTTTTTATTGTATACATATCTAAAACAAATTGAAAGAAATAGGGGATACAATAAAGTTAGATTTTAATAGGGGACTTTAATAGCTTTATTTATTCTTTTAAAGCTGAAGAGAATGTAAGCATGAGAAGCTATATAGAAGATTTGATTAAATGTGTTAATCATATACAAGTCATTGAATTATGTATAGAGGGAAACTATTTTACCTAGAATACAAAGTAGAAAGGTGAATGAAACCTAATGAAAAAGATTGATAGTGTTTTGGTAAATGATTTATGGCTTATGACTTATGACTTTTCCATTAAGCAAGGCTAGCTTCAAAAATCCCTTATCTTTTGATAATTCCTCAATTTTGTCCAAAATATCCTTTCTACTTAGAGAACGAATTGTCCTCTTCATTTTAATAATTTTTTTACAGAAGTGGATAGTTTTGAAGAGGCTATGATCCTAATCTTTCTTTTTAAAGGGCACAAATCATATTTTTATGCATGAGAAAGCTAGAATAGGTTAAAGGTAAATTGAAAGCCTTAAATAGGAAGAAATATTCCAACATAACATAAGTTGTTCTTATAGAAAAGGAAGACCTAGAGAAAGCCCAAACATCTCTTTGCAACTCCCAAGGTGATAAAAATATAAAAGAACTTGAAAAATATGCTTTATCATAGTACATTAATGTAGTAAAAATGAATAATTCACTTATCAAGTAAAGATCCAAGATGTTATAGTTGCAAGGTGGTAATAAGAATATGGGGTATTTCCATAAAGCCTTGCTACTTAGGAAAAAACATGAATAGAATTATGTCCTTAAGGGACCAAGGTGGAACCGATTGCATTTCAAGGATGAGATTCATCAAGAAATATTCTTATACTTCTTAAATACACTAGGCCTAAACACTAATGCATCCTCATCTATAACCTAGTTAAAATCTCTCATTAGTAAATTAATCTCCTCCTATGATGCTGACAAGCTTATTTGACCTTTCAATAAATCAGATGTTAAGAAAACCACTTTATTCTCATAAAGCTCCAGGTCTATATGGATTGAATGTCTTCTTCTATCAAAAAACGTGGTCACTAACAAAAGGAATTGTCTAAAACACAGTCTTGGAATTTTCAAAAAATGCAGATGTTAAGTAATTAAACAGAACACACATTACTCTCATCCCTAAGTTTAAAGCCCTAGTTCTATAAGGGATTTTATGCCTATATCATGTTGTAATATCATATGCAAAGTCATGTCCAAGTTTTTGTCTAACAAGTTAAAATTCATAATTTAAAAGCTAGTTGATCATTTCCAAAGTGAATTAATCAAGAATATGCTAATAGGGGCAAATTTTTAATAGTGCAAAAGCTACTCAAAAATTAAAGTAGAAGGATTCATGCATGAACTTTGCTCTTACGATTAACTTTAACAAGGCTTTTGACTCAATATATTGGAGTTTTATCAAACACATATTGAAATCTTTTGACTTCCCATCAAGTTGATTAATTGTATTTCTTAATAAATCAATACAAATTCCTATGGAGTTATAATAAATGGAAAGCCTACTTAAAAAATCTAGGGGCTAAGGGTTCGACTCCTTACCTCTTTACCTTGAGTATGAAGGTTTTGATATGCCTAATTAAAAAGGGAATTAAGCAAGATAAGAAGTTTAGGTACCATTCTCAATGCAAGGCTTTAAAAATCACAAACCTTATCTTTGTAGATGATCTCGTATTATTTTCAAGAGCTAATCCAATTTCTATTTGTTCTTTCATGATATTTGAGAACGTTTAAGCAAATCTTAAGCCTAGTAATTGAAATTAAAAAAAGTCAACTTTTGATTGCAAAGGGAGCAAGGGACAATGTTAGCATCTTAGAAATCATTACTGGAATGAATACACTACCTATAATCAAATATATTGGTGCTTTTATATCCATTAAGAGACCTTTATACAGTGAATTCACACCTCGTATTGGCATAACCAAAACTAGAATCTCTAACTAGAGCAACAATAGTTTTTCTCTTATAAGGAGGGTTTAACTAGTAATCTCGATCTTCAATAACCTGCAAGTTTTCTAGTTAGATCACATTTGATTTCCTAGGAGCATGAGTAAGATAATAAAGTAGTTATTTAGAAGATTCATACGATCTAGGTGTGACTTTAACCCAACTAAAGCAAAAGTGAAGTGGAAGGACCTATGTTTACCTAGATAAGAGGGGTGGCTTAGTATTCGTCCCATCAAAACAATGAACTAGACCAAAATTTCCAAGAGAACATGGAGAATCCTTAAGAATAGAAACTACTTATGGTTTAAGCAGATACATGCTTATAACTTCAAAGATAAATACTTTTGGAAGATTAGCCCCAAAAGCACTAACCTTATGAACTATATTAAAAATACTTAAGTTATAGGAAAAGATCAGACCTTACGTCTTAAACCAAATTGGTGATAGAAATTCAACTCCTTTTTGTGTGATAGCTGGATAAACACAGGGCCTCTGATTAATGCCCCATCTTTGAATGACCTGACGAGTTTGATTGTAGATAATGTAACTATTATGGAATTCATTAATTTATTTCCAAATTATTTGGTAGCTCATAATTTTGTTTAACAACTAATAATTCCAACTCAAAAGGATAATGTTAAATGGAACCTAGTTCCATTGGGCATCTTTTCCAATTCATCCTGTTGAGAGTATATCAAACCTTGTGCACTTAAAGTAAAATGGTGTAAGCTGGTATGATTTCCTTGAGGAAGCTCAAAAGCCTTTACTACAATATGGTTAGTCATTAAAGTGAAGTTAGCCATCCTAGACAAAGTGAAGAAGTATAAGAATGTGATTGAAATTTATCTATTTTATAAATTAAAAAGGGAAACAATCAACCATTTTTCTTTAAGTGTACTAAAATTTTCAAATTTTTGAATGATATTATAAGCTTATTCAATCATATTATCCTTATATGGAGTTGGCAGTCCATCTTAAATTGGAACTGCACTAACCAAAGAAGGAATGAAGGCTACTAGATCATATTTACATTGACTCTAAGCATTAAAGTTTATTATATTTGGCTAGAAAGGAACAAATGTATCTTTCAACAATTATAAATTTAGAGATAGGCACTACTACAGTCAATAATTCAGTCCATTATGAAGTAGACTTTGGTTCATAAAGTCCATATGATATGCTACCCGTTATTGAGAACTGATTGGAGATTGGATAATAACACTACAAGGAATACCACTTGATTCTTCCATTCCTTATGCACCCACTGTAACTTTATATACTCCACTAGTAGGAAGTCAACTTAGAGTACGTGCATTTTGGCTTAAGTGTCCTTAATCTTGTATACTTTTTGTCTTTTCTAGATTCTTAACCTTGCACTTTATACATTAATTTCCTTAATATAATTTTTTAACTCTCTCAAAAAATGACAAGTAAAAGGAAAGAGGTAAGGGTTTTATATATAGAGTTGTGAGTTCGTGAAGAAAGGAAAGAATGATTTCCAATTAATTACACAATATTATACAATATTCTATATAATATTATGTTGATAATATGCAATCCATTTTCCTTAGGAAACAAATATTGTAATTGAATAATAGAAAAAAAAAGAGTATGCTACAACCAAATTGGATTCGGTTGCTTTAAAAACCAAGGTTTTAAAAATCGGACCGGACCGTCCGGAAAAGGTTTGAACCGGTCAGTGGTCCGGTCCGGTTTCACCTAATAACCTCTCTGTGTAAAAACCGGACGGTTTAACCTTTTTCGGTCCGACCGGTTCGGTCCGACCGGTCAGATCGGTTCGGTCCAACCAGTTTGAAAACCTTGCAAAATATATAGATAAATCCGAGGAAGAATATGTTTACTTAATTACT
>JAOQML010145720.1:0-14968 GCA_027568935.1 Erythroxylum urbanii | reverse complement strand
TTCCTTGAATGTGAATTTAGACTGACTATGTGTTTACTCAACATTTTTGTTAAAAGCCGGACTAAGGTTCGATGATAATTGTGATTTAAATTGTGAATGATTGATTGAATATGATAAATGGGAATGGGACTGTAAATTTGTTTGAATGGGAATAATTAAAATAATGAATGACTGAATATTATTGTGATGCATTTCATACATGACTGCATGATCAAATAAAGATAGTTATGACACGAGTAGCTACTGAATATGAGCTTATAGCTTAGGAATGTGGTATAGAGCTAAAGGCTCGATATATACAATGAGCCCTGTATCCGTAACGGGTAAGGGACAATATTAATGAACCCGGTATCCACAATGGATACGGGGATAATTTAGGCACTCAGTTACAATTATACAATTGCATATATATTTATTAAGTGTGATTGACTAATTGAATTGGAATGTGGTTATGTCATTAAATAAGAATGGGGTATATGAAATATATGATATGTGATGCAAATTATTAAATGGAAAGTTGTGAATTATGTGCTTATATGATTTGATATGTGGCATGAATTGGGTGAACCATCGAGGATGGTTACATCATTGAGTTCGCAAAACTCACCAAAATTGCAACGTTGATATTTCAGGTCTGAGAGAGGACATTAGAGACAGACAGACTCTACGAGAAGACTAATTCTTATACTTTTGTCAAGAAATGGCTCAAAGGTCCGTCAGCTGAGATTGAAGGAGTAGTTAGTAGTTTTTGTACAAATTCTTTTTTAAGCAGTGCGTTATGTATAGGGTTTGATATTGCATATATTCGGATAGTTTTGTAAAGCTACAATGTCAGTTTGGTTTTTATGACATGAAATGAAGAATGCAGTTTGATTGTAAAATTTGATGACTTTATGTATAATAGTTGATGCCATGATTAAGTTGGATATATGTTTACTCTAATATGCCATTATTATAGATTATATACTGGAATGTCCACTGGGTGTTCTGGTATGTAATTGATAGTAGTGGGGTGTTACATAAACTCCTTCTCTAGGTTTTACATCTGATGTATTGGATTTGATTATTTTTCCCTAATAAGATTCGCTAGTGATTTGTGGATGTATTAATTCAGTTGTTTATATTCTTATTGCAATGCCAATCTGATCAATTTACAATCTCTTGAATCTTAATTGAATTGGCAGAGGAGATTAAGATTAGAAAAATAAACAATTGACCTAAGATTAGTTAACCTAATATTAGGGTAAGAATTAATTCGCACTTGGGATAGGAATATACTTAAGGGCCTTAGGTATTCAATTAGGTTTGGTTCTTATCAATTTGATTATTTTAATACTAGCATAGGGATATAGCTAGTATTTGCAATTAAGTTAGAGTTGTTATTAGCTTGGAAAAGAAATAACAATAATATAAAAACCTGGATAATTGACGCATCCCATAAATCACTGGCCGATTTAAAGGAGAATTAAGCGCTTCCAATATTGACATTGTAAAACCTAGTTTATTTCCCTATTTGTTGTTATTTCTATTATTTGATTGTTATTGCAAACAAACTCAATCGTGATTCGAATTCATTTAACTAGAAAATTAAGAATCAAACTTGTATTTGTGCTAATAAAAATTCCTTGTGGTTCGATATCCCGAATAGAAATATTCACTATTACTTGTGCGACTTGTGCACTTACGGTAAGTTACTAAACAAGCAACAGTAGCGAGCCAGTATGAATTCAAGGAGAGAATTTCTTCAACTAAATATAATGAGTATAATACCTCATACTATCTGAGCTCCTAACGTCTTAAAGTGAAGAAGAGATGACGGTCGATTTCATAAATGAAGATACATTTTGTTTCTTTGATTTTTTTATCAATTGCAAACTTTAACTTCTCATTATCAACCTCATACATTATCTTCTTGAGTTTATAGGTTCATTTTATTATAACTTCATTTTTTTTTATTATTTCTTTTCATCAAAATAATAATCACAATAGTAGTAATAATGTTTTGTTCTCATCAAAATATAAATTGGAACCTCCCTTGGTTCAACTAGTTTGATTTTCAAAGAACTTATTTTTTATTAATGCTAAAACCATATTTTTAGACTAGATGTATTAAAATGATATGGGCATTTAGGTTAATCATTTTGAATCCTTAAAAATGCACATTAAATATATCTTCCCTAATTAACCAATTTGATCTTTAACTTTCTATTTCTTACATATGAACCATCATATAAGCTATGTCTACTATTTTTCTTTTATTTCTCCCATAATTTTAAACCTTCATTGAAGGATTAAATGTCCCTGTATGCATGAGATTCAAAATATCATTATGAAAAATATAGTAGACAGATTCAAATTGCAAATTATTGGTTCCTACATATATATGTATATATTAAAGAGAGAGAGAGAGAGAAGAAAAAGAAAAAAAAGAGATGAAAAAAAGGAGAATGAGAAAGAGAAATGAAAAATAAAGAGAAAAAGATGAGAAAAATCTTGTATGATCATAGTTAGGACTTGAATCAAGAGAATCGTATAACATCATTTTTAGTTGAAACTCATGGGGATGTGTTTTATATTCCTCCAATATGATAAACTTTAAAATTCTCGTTTTTTCCAAACCTTAGTTAAGCCCTATTACATTTGTTTCACAGATCTTTGGACTTTTTTTCAATTAGTTTATTATTCAGTGATGAAGATGTGATATATAAGTAAGCTTATGGTAACAGTTTCTCTATGTTGACATGAGAGATCACTAATATCCTAAAAGCTTTGAGTACATAGAGTGAAACCAATAATAGGGTATTGATTCTTGATGCACTTGATTTTGATATTATGATAATTAGTTATTTGTGTAGCTTATGAGAACTTATATTATGAATTACTTGTGTTCCTACTATGTTTTGGTTTGGATCAATGAGATGCGGTGATATAGTTTATTAAAGGATAAGTTAAAAAGCAAAAAAATGATATGGAGAGAAATTAATTAGTGTGAACTATTATATGTTTAAAGGCAAGTACTGTCTAAATATATGGGAATTTGATAGCATCATAGGAGCTTAATTGATATTCAATAACACTTAGTGATTATTGACATGAAATTGTTTAAGTTACTAACTTTGACTCATACGTGATTTTAAGTACAATTCGGAAGCAAAGAAGTTAAAGTGATTCTAAAGCACGATATTTGATCCATTTTTCGAAGATTAATTTTCACTTGTCTTTATGGAACAAGAAGAAGAAAATTATAAGACAAAAAGAAGATAAGAAAAATAGAAACGCAAATTAACCAAAGTTGTTATTGTGCATGGACCATGCGAGCCCATGCAACATGTTTTATGGAATTAAATGAAGACAAAGCTGAAAGAAATAGCATGAAACGACAGTAAGATGGAAGCAAAATATGTCAGTAGGTCGATTAAAAGAAGTAATCAAAATGCATGCAACAAGACAAGCAAGTATGAAATGACGCAGTAGTAGTTCGAGTCGTTAAGGCTGAAATGATGTAGCACATAAGGAGGAGCAAGCATGTCAAAATGCAGACAGCGTTTATGTTCAATATAGAAGTATTCGTTAAAAGTAGACAACGTCGACCTTTCACTTAGACGTTTGCATTAAACGTAGCGTTAAAAAGAGGACACGCATAGTAAAAAGGGGTGTGAGTAGTTAATGGGACAAGAAATTAAATCAATAAATAGAGAACAGTAGCGCAGAAGAGAGGAGGGAAGTAGCTAGAGCAGAGATAGGGTTTCGATTAGGTTATTCAATGTGGGGGCTGAAGCATTTTTTTAGGAGAAACTCATGAAGGGCTAGATGTCCTGACACGGATTCAGAATTAACATCGACGTCGATGACTTAGGTTAAGTGTATGTCACTATTTTTGTTGTTTCTTTCTCTCATTAGAAATTGATTATGTTATCCTATGCTAATTTATTTAGGTTTTATGTATAGATAATCATATTCTCATTATTGTTCGGTTATTTATGTATGAACCCAATAGGTATTGTGAAAAGATGATTTTAATACATTTATTTAACCGTTTATTTTCAAACCCATTGCCAGAATTTTGATATAATCTGTAATTGTTATGTTGAAATTTATGTGTAGTGATTAATGATTCTTAATCGTTAGGGATAACACATCCTAGGTTAAATGACGTATCGTATATGGTTGTTGCCTTGATTAATCGATTTTCTTAATTCATAATGCTACTATTTAATTGAATCTAGAGATTGTATCCTAGGTTATTCGGTAGTTACATTTAATTAACGATCATATCTTGATTTATCACTATCTAAGGAAAAACTTGGGTTAGTTATTAACCCACAATTAATAGTTGCTAGGAGAGGTTTGACAACAACAATCAATGAAATATGTTTAGTTCGGGTGTAGCCTAGATGGAACCAAAGAATTGGGTCCCTGTCGAATTCCCCACTTTTATCATTTTTCGTATGTTTTCTTAATTTGTTTTTATTAGTCTAGTTTCATTTTATTTTCTAAAACCAAACCCCTCTTAACCTAAACACCAATTAATTTCAGTTCAACAACTTTACACAAACTCTTTATGGGATCGACCTAGACTCACCACTACTATAGTAATAGTCTAGTTTTTGTTTTGACTAGCATTACAGTGCACTATAAATTTTGGTTTTGTTTTTAGGGAGTGTGGTGTTTTTGTTTTTTTAATTTTAATTTTAATTGGTGTTTTGTATATATTTTTTCGTAATTGGTTTCTTTTCAGTTATTTCTTGATCCTTTCATTTTTCTGTTTTGCATTTATGAAAAATAAAAAATAAAAAAATCATTGATGGAAGCAATTTTTACTTTAACTCTTATTCTTAATCCTATAACCAAGGTTGGACTGATCAAACTAACTTTGATTATGGATGGGATGATCATCATAATTATTTATATGATAGTTTGCAGGACACACAGCAATTCCCATTTGGATTAGAAGCTTCTTTTCACAACTCAGGTACACCTCTGGACGACTATATCAAGACCTGTAATGTTAGCCATCTTCAATTTCAATAGGGTATGCAGAAGCTTTAAGAGAGTATACAATAGACCTAACATGATATCTAACAATTCCAGCAGGATGAAAGGCAATCTTGGTCTACTTTGAAAGATTTAGAAAGCCAACACGAATTAGCTACATCTATAGAAGAATTTCTTAATATTGTGGCTACTAACAATCTTCAAATTCAACAGAATATGTAGCAGTTCCAAAGTGACTATTGAGTTCACCATTATTTTTTAGACTAACTCTTCACCTTTGCATAGCAGATTAGAGGAATTAAATGAGGAAGAAAAAGGTGAAGAGACATTTGAGATCTTTCCAAAGTGCATGGAAAGTCAGAGGATAGAGAAGATGCTAAATAGGATGGATCATCAATTGAGACCCTATCCTGAAGAACCTCACATAGAGGAGCCACATGTGACACTTAAAGATCACAATTTTTTCATGCAAGGAGGAAATATAGACTCGAGCTAGTAACCCTAAACCAAGGCGCTTCTTGGGAGGCAACCAAGGGAAGTAAATTTCTTTTCTTTACATTTCCACATTACTTTTTATATGCATATTTTTTTAAAATTTGTTTGTTCTACTTGTTTTAAGTTTTCAATCAAAATGAGAGAAAGAATAAAACAACAAAACAAAAATTTTCTCTTTTTTTTTATTCTAGGACTATATAGTCCTGATTAGAGTGAATTGACTAGAGAATTTCGTAACAACTTTAGTATGTACTTTTACTCTTGTGATTGGTCGATGTGCATTATCTTTAGAAGAGCAGTGATTAATAGTAGACAACGTTGGTGAGATTTTGAGCCTTATTTAACTGACACATTTATATCAATCTCATTGTCTTTTGATAATATGTGACCTTCATGACATGTACATCCTGATTTTGCCTTGAATTTCTATTCGAGGCCACATTTTTAACACATGCATTAACATGGATATGATAAGGAATTCTTTGCTTTTCCGAACTACATTAGTCAATTAGCCTACCAATTATATGATTTTCTTTTTTTATAATCCCCCTTGAGCTTTATTTACCTTTTATTTGTGTATTAGCCATATTACATGCTTTAAACTAACCAAATGTCCTTCCCAAGCCTTGAAGCTAGTAGAACATTTGTTGATTTTGTTTTTGTGGATATACAAAAGTATAAGTGTGAGCGTATGCATATATGCGAGTTGGTTATAATGTTGGGATGTTATTTTATGCCTTCTCATTGAAATTCCCAATTGATATAGTTTATTTTAATTTTTATAAGGGAAAAGAAAAGAAAGGAAAAGAAAGAAAAAAAAGAGAAATGCAAAAGAAAACGAAAGAAAAAAAGTTTGCCTAAATGTATCGAGGAGGAAATGCATATGTGGTTTGCAAAGTTATTCATGATTAATGCATCCTTTTAAAGTTGTAATGAATGTGTTATTAGACTATGTTAAATATAAGGTAGATGTTAGCCTGGAAGGTTAACTCTTTTGTGGTTTCAATGTATTGCCATCAATTGTATGAGTAATTCCTTCAGATTGGTATATGCTTCATGTGGTTTGTGTGTGAGGGCTAAATTAGGATTTGACATATAAATGTTGTATTCGTCATAGCTGACGGTACCCAGTTTTTGATGAGTTTTAACTTGTGCACTTGGTGGTATAATTGAGTGTTGCTTTTGTTTCACTAGCTTAATGGCTTTTAAGTTACTTGACCCAAATATATCTTACCTTTCCTTTACCCACATTACAACCTTAAAAATTCCTTTGATTCATAATTTCGAATGTGACCTTTAGTGGTGGAGAAATGAAATGATATGCAAGATTGTGGATTGTCATGATCATGAATGGTATTGAGTGTACCGATGAATATATTTTAGCTAAACATATTTTCCAAGTCTACTAATAGATTGCTCAGTTTTTGAAGATGATGAAAGTTGATTGATCATGAGTAAAAGTTTGGAAAGTTGATTTCTTGCTATGATTTTTGAAAGTCATTCATCTTTGTTTATAATTATATATTCTTGGAACATATGAAAATTAAGTAAATGTTTTGGGTCTTTGAGCTTAATTTTAATATTTTGCACGAGGATAGCCAAAAACTAAGTATGGGGGAAATTGATAGGTCCTTAATTGATTATAAAATTATTCCATAAGACTTAGTGATTATTGACGTGAAATTGCTTAAGAGACTCGCTTTGACTCACATATAATTTTAGGCACAATTTGGAAACAAAAAAGTTAAAGTGAGTTGAAAGCATGATATTTGGGCCACTTTCTGAAGTTTAATTTTCACTTGTTTTTATGGAGCAAGAAGAAGAAAAATTATAGAACAAAAAGAAGATAAGAAAAATAGAAACACAAATTAATCAAAGTTGTTGCTGTGCATGGACCATGTAAGCCCGTGCAATGTGTTTTATTGAATTAAATGAAGACAAAGTAGATGAAATAAACAGCATGAAACGATAGTAAGATGGAAGAAAAACACGCCAGCAGGTGGATTAAAAGAAGAAATCAAAGCAAATGCAGTAAGACATGAAACGTAGAAACATAAAACGACGCAGTTGTAGGTTAGGGTACCAAGGCCTAAATGACTTACCAGATAAGGAGGGCAAGCATATGTAGACATTTGTCTATAGCTCAGGTCAGTCTCCTATGATTCGCTTTGCTTTTCTCGAACAGTGCCAGTCTGCATCAGGGACTCTCAAGCGAGCCTTGCAACGTTCCAAGGTAGGAGTGCTCCTTTCCTTAAGCTCCCTATTTAGTTCCTCCCAGGCATTGATCTCTCAACGGCCCTTCAGCACGTCCTCATCTTGCTTCCGTCACCACAGCTTCACATCCTAATACAAAGATGCCCAGTTAAAGCCAAAGGGTTGATTCAACATCACCAGAGAAGTGAACAGAGAAAGCCTCATCTACCGCTCCTCATGGCAACACCAAAGCATGTCCACTCTTAGTATAAGCTTGGGATCTTTCTTTCCTAAAATCAAGCATTTCCCTTGAACCTAGGTCTTGATACTTCTTCTCTTCTTTAAAGCCTAGAGCTGGACTGATTATTCTTCCTGACTCAATTCACAGTTTAATCACACTAAGCCAGAACCCAACCAAGGTGAGAGAGAGGAGAGTAAGGATCTGATTATTTATAATTTAAAATAATAATACGTACGAGACTACTAAAGCCAATTTAACTTCATTCCCCAAAACAGCCACAAAAGCCACTGGAGCAGGGTATATAACTGTAACTAGTAACTACTTCAGGTCTATTTCCATACGTAGAAGTAGTTATTGCTGTAGAGGTGAATTGCTACCTGTGGAGATCAGCTTGCTTCTTCTTAGCATATTCCTTGAACATATGGCCCTAAGTATCACAATAGCAGTACCCAATATCATACATGATGACTAGAAGAATCACAAGAAGCAAAGGATCCAGAGGTAGAAGACTTGGAGTTAAAAGCAACAATCATAATAACTAGCTCAGCATCATGAGAGGAGCCCATGATGACACAAATAGGATTATTCAGGATCACATACAGAAGTGTAATCTTTTAAAAAATGGACACGTAACAGACGTTATAGTAACAAATCTTTAATTCTAGGATATTGAACTAAGCTAACTTTCTAACCCCTTCCCTTCTTTTTTGTAATTCATCCCCTATCGCTAAATCAATGATCTAAGGGAGGAATCAAGAAGCTATCTTTGTTTGTTCTTCTTGAAACTAATAGAAGACTAGGAAAAATCCCCCTCTCTTTTAAATTCGACTATTCTAGCTGCTACCTCAGAAAGGATATCTGGTTATTTCTCATCATCAGAGTGGGGACCTGATAGGTGTGCATTAGGATATATTTTTGTAGGTAATTGGCATATGTTTTCTTGCATAATTGTAATTATTGTTCTAGTTTAGGATTCATTTTGTATGTTTTCATTAAGTTTGATTTTCAGTGTTGTTCTTGAGTGTTTGATGCTAATTGAGGGTAAGAATTGATTATTTTTATGTAGGAAATAAGATGGAGCAACTTGGAGGATGAACAAGAGATCAAAGAAGAGAAGACAAGAGGAGTTCATCTGGGACAAATTCCCACATTCGTGGGAATCAAGAAAATTCCCACGGACGTGGGAAATCACAACAGAAATGAAAAGTGGTTCTATCTATAATTTTCACGCTCATGGGAATCATGCACATTCCCACGAGCATGAGAATTGTAATCCGAGACAATCTGTGATGTTTCATTAATCCTTGGATTTTTGGATTATAAAAACATCATTAAGCCTCCATCTTCAGGAGAGACGACACCCACCTGTAGAAACACATCCTTGAGTGGAGAACACACGTTTGGAGCATTGAGGAAGGATTGAAGACAAGGATCATCATCAAGATTGGATAAAATAGCACATCAACACCAAAATTTCAGGTTTTGGCAAAGAAGACAAGGAGTCTTATATTCAATTTACTTTCACTTTGATTTCTTCCTTTCTTTGTAAAAATGGTTTTCTGTCACTTTGATTTCTTCCTTTCTTTGTAAAAATGGTTTATTTGATTGTTGATGATGTTATGGAGACCATGTTAGGTTAATTTGATATTAGGGTCTACTTTTGAATTATTTTGTCAAAACTCATATTTTATTGGATTGAATGAATTATCTTTGATGATTGTTGTTCTTATTTGTCATCTTGCAACAAATTAAGAGAGTGAGTGAGATGAGATTTGTGTAGGATTGTACAATAAGAGTTGGTGACCTATATACTGGCAATCATTATGTCAATTGAATAGTTAGATGAGAGATCTCGATTAGTAAATTGATTACCCATAGGATAGTTTAATAACTAGTTGAATCAGTAGAGTCACTGGATAGGTTGAGAGATCATTCAATCGAATCTCGTTAATTCAATTAGGGACAAATAGTTACACCTTGAGAGAGGGTAATTAGGACATTCAAACATTTAGGGTGAGACACAATTCAATCAATAAAATAGGAGGGAGACAAAATAAAGAAAAAGTAATCTCTAGCATTTACATTCTTAAATTCAGAATTTCTACAATTGCAGTATTGTTCGTTGTTTACATTAGTCTTTTAATTTTAATTTAATTTTCATATTATTTGCATTTCACAATTTAGGCTCTTAAACAAAGTTGTGTTTAAATTAAGCAGCGTCAAGGCATCAATCCTTATGTGATTGATATTTGTTCCTTTTACTACAGGTCACGACCCGTGCACTTGAAATTTTTTAGCATAAAACAAGTAGATAGGTTTTACCATTAATAGGACCTCCTTCGTTGGCTGAATGTTAGGAGTCTTAGATAGCCCATCACTATTGCCCAAATGGCCTATTCATTCTGTGGTTGAGAGGCCGAACTCTTATTAGAGCTAGAGAGTTTATTTGTTGCTCTTTGGATTTGAGATATCCACCCTAAGGGCACTAGTTGCTGGAGTTGTTCTTTAGTTAAAAGTTGTTGAGTTATTTCAGCTCGAGGAATGCTATGAATCAACTTTTTTCTAGTTGGGATATCATATCCTCTCTCCTCTTTGGGGGCTGGGGAGCCCCTACACAAGTAGGAGAGCGGGTTAGTGGGAGTTCTAAGTTAGAGTAGTTCAAGTTGTGTGACTAGCTATCCTAAGAACCCAAAGACTTCCTTCATTTTCTCCCTTAGTTAGGAGCTAGAAGTCAAAAGCTAGTAGCCCTAGTCTATCTCACCTAGGAGTCTCATCCCAGTCATTCCTCTTATTTGAATATCCTCCCTTAGCTTGGGGGACTCTTTCAATTATTGTAAGACCTCTTCTTTTATTCAGGGCCTGACCCTTTCTTTGAATAACTCTATTTTAGTTGCTCTCTTCACTCTGGAGCTCTTGGGACTAAGTCAATTATAGACTAACCTATTGACAAAGGTGAGCAGCTTCAGTTAGAACCCGAGTGGAACAGTTGTTGGTATTTCATATCCTCCACCTGTTGGTGAGTTACCTCTTCCCTTTTAGAATCAAGCAACAGTAGGATTTCAGTTCTAGATCTTGAGTACAAGTTGGGATTTTCTACACCAATGGCAAAAGGGGCAGGTAAAGCGAAGCAAGTCTTGTCTCGATAAAGTGGGCTTAGTTTGACCATTTCATAGGTTCGACTCCTTCGACCTTGAAGATGTCTGTCTTTTCAGATAGAGATAGGATCGGCCAAGTAGAAAAGGCAATCAGTTCTAATTTACTTTTCACAGAAGGAACAGATTCAAACGTGGCCAAGAATTTCATCCGATCGAGCAAGCCAGATTTTAGTATACGTCAAAGACCTCAATTGTATCTGAAAGGTGGTAAATTCTTTCTTTTAGAGATCAGCTTCATCTGTGAACAGGTATTGTGCATAGAAATTAGTCATCCTTGGTTTGTGCCAGAGGATGAGTTTGATTCAAAACTAGAAAAAGTGTCCAAATGTGAGTCGATTGAGAGATCAAAAGTTAGTTGTCACAGAGAGATTGATTGGATAAGAATTTGAACGAAAATAAGTGTTTGCTCTGAGTTCAGATTGGAGCAATCATCTCTCGAGTCTAATGCCATTTAGCCAATCCAGCTAAAAGAAGGAATGAATTTATATGTACGAAGTCAGCGGCTCAGAAGATTCATAGCATTTCAATCATAATGCTTGAAGAAGAAAGGAACCTTCCACTTTGTTATATGAAAGATATGGGCTATCCCCTCTTTCCTACACGTGACTAATCAAGTCTTTTGCTCAATAGCGTCAAAAGTACGAGTTCACATTAAACAGATCCACTCACAAACTAAGAGATGCAAAAGAAAGGCCGAGCTAACTGGCATAAACAACACTTTTCCAATTATGATACGCAAGATTGATCCAGGACAAATCCAGATTTAGGCTTTGCTGTCAAATGATAACTAGCACTGGCCGGATAGAGATCCCTCACATAGTTATCTTTGTCCAACCAAGTCAGGATCAGGATATCACCCTGATTTATCATATTCTCAATCCAATCCATTTCGGAATTTATGATAAAAAAGGAAAAAAGGAAGTGAGTTAGACAAAAAAGAAGTAACTTGGACTAAAAGAAAGGAAGTGACTTAGACAAATCTTTTTTTGTCGATAATCTCAGACCAATCAATCGAATATCGATTAATACATAATCAATCGAACACTATTTGAAAAAGAAAATGGCTTTGCTACTCAAAAATGAAATGTTCCAAATGTTCTTGTAAATTCTTGCTCCCATTAGACCATTTGTATCTATACGCATTAGGATCCCAATTCATAGATCTCTCGGTTCGAGAAAGAAAAATAAGAGTATCGAACCATTAATTCTGAGTCTGTTTTATTAGTCTAGTTTCATTTTATTTTCTAAAACCAAACCCCTAACCTAAACACCGATTAATTTCAGTTAAAAAACTTTACTTACATTCTCTATGGAATCGACCTAGACTCACCACTACTATAATAGTAGTCTAGTTTTTATTTTGACTAGCATTACGACATGCTGTCATAGCATGTATAAACTACCTATATTATATATTAATTTCCTATGTTTTGATTGATAAAATTCTTGTAATTATAGATTATAATTATATATTTTATGTTTTATGAAGTAGATTGGAGATTTCAATCAAAATATGCTTAAAAGTAGAAATTTAGTAAAGAAGAAACAAAGATGCAAATGTTGAACAAGAACTAAAACCTACAGATGAAAAGTTCCAAAAGAGGTCTGAGCATAAGGCACGCCCACACCTTAGTCGATATAATTACTCTAAAAAGTAAACTTAATTAAATGGATAAAGCCCTTCAAGAGTTAGTGGCTCCTAATTATTTATGTCCTTGTTTTGCTCTATTTAGGAGTCTTGAATAGGTAGGATTGTTTTAGTAGGATAATCCCATTAGAAGTGAGATACTTTAGATTTAGTTTTAATCTTAGCTTTTATCCATTATTTTTAGGAAGATTAGATAGGATTTTCATATTATTTGTAGGAAAGATATGTAGAAGCCAGTTCTCCCATCTCCTTCTTCATTCATTTTAGTATTTCTACATTATTGGATAGTTCTTTATCTTTCTTTTATGTTGTCCTTGAGAACCATGTATAACTAAAATCTCTTTTTCTAGCCAAAGGTTAATTGAAATTTGATTATTTAAGAATGACAAGATCTAGTTGCTCTTTTTTAACATTATTGTTCTGTTTAATTGATGTAAAAAAAGGCCTATAGTTTAATTCTCAAAATAACATATTACCAATCGGAATAATTAAACCCATAATTTTCTGATTATTCTAATATTTAGTGGTGAAATACCATAGTTCAATAAATGTTATTCGACTCATATTATATGGATATATAATCTAGTCCAAACAAACAAGCTTATTTGTTTACTAGTTAGAATTAGTGATCTTTCTAGTTTTTAATATTGTCAATAGATTAAATCATAAGATCTCATTTTGGCTTGTTTATTGTTGAGAGAATTAATTAAAGAGCTTATTTTGGTTAACGAGAAAGTAAGGAGAGATGGGTTGTTAGAGCTTGTTAATAAATATAACCAGTTTATTAAGTAATAGAAGTGTTTATATATCTTTGCTTCAATGATCAAATCAAAGAATCAAAACTAAAATTAAACCTTAATCAAAACTAAAATTAAACCTTAGGCTAGATGTTCGTTGACATTTGATTTCATTAAATTCTATTCTTAATTAGATTTTTTATTTTTAGTTTTATTATATTTTAATTTCCACCTTAACATGTCCTTCTTTTCTTGAAGTATTCTATTTTAATTTCCATCTTAACATGTCATTCTTCTATTTTATTTTATT
Organism: Erythroxylum urbanii; assembly: GCA_027568935.1. Taxonomy (NCBI): domain Eukaryota; kingdom Viridiplantae; phylum Streptophyta; class Magnoliopsida; order Malpighiales; family Erythroxylaceae; genus Erythroxylum; species Erythroxylum urbanii. The sequence continues at coordinate 1,194 of JAOQML010145720.1, read as the reverse complement.
AACTTAGAAAAGGAGATGGGTTTTACTAGTCCTATAGATTTGACTCTACTTATTGTTATATTTAATTGATTTGTGATTATTATTATTATTAGATTTGACACCTACTATTTAGTTTAAATACATGATCTTAATTAAGCTAAGTCTAAAAGAAAAAGAAACAAAAATTGTACTACACCTAAAATTACATCATGAAAAGTTGAAAAGGCTACTATGTCAAATTTAAAACTAGATGATCTCTTTATATTATTGCTTACTTCACTTATCTTTTTCCATGAGCTTTGAAGACGTCTGAACGTCTCTTTTCCAATTTTACAAAAGTTCACTTTATTTTTTTAGTCCTTTAAAAAGGCAAAATAGAAATAAAAAAATATAAAATATTTATAATAATAATAGTAATAAACAATAATGATGTCTAAAATGAACAAAAGAAATAGAGGGATAGTATCTCTACTAATGGTATTTTTCATGTTAATTTTTTATGCAATGATTTTTTTGATTTTTTTGTAGACAAAGAAAATAAAAAATAGTAATAATTAAAACGTAATTAATAAGAAAATGAAAATGGATAATGTTCAAAATAAGAAAAATAAGGTAACTTCTCTCTTAGAAGCTAATGTCAGTTTAAAAAAGAAAATGTCTCAATGCTAGAACTACGAGATTTCCATCTTCTATATCACTAAAATCACTTTAAGAACTATAACCTAATTAATGCACAAAACAAAATAAATCATGAATCATAAATCATAAATCATAAATCATATCTTATTGTGAAGATTGATTTTTTTCTTGTCGTTTCTCTAAAACTATTTTTTTAAATTGGTTTATCTCAAGCATTGTAACTACATAAATGCCAGATCTCTAACAATATCCATAGAACATTTTAAGGAAACTCTATTTGAAGAGTGAGTTAGGCAAGAAGTGGTCGCTCCTTGGAGCCTAAGTCTATTTATAATAGGGTTTAGACCTATTAATAATTTAATAAAATTCTGATTTTAATTAAACTCAGATTAAAAATATAGTTAACTCTGATTAAATACCAATTGAGTCAAGTAAGATCCAGTATGTCATATTGGCTCTTATTTATTAAATATCTCATATTTAATCATAAAGTTTCTTAAAATTTACAATCAAGTGTAGCTTAATTAAAACATCTTTTCTCTCTTCATTTAACTTTTTTATGTGTGACCTATAGAT
>JAOQML010145704.1:0-14969 GCA_027568935.1 Erythroxylum urbanii | reverse complement strand
TCCCTAAGTTGACTAGCAATCATTCCAACAGGCTGTTTTCCCACTAATGGTTCCCAATGGGCTATTTTTCCACCAAAGGTGCCTAGAGAACGTGCCAACAGGTTGTTTTGCCCATCAAAGGTGCCTAACTGGCTGTTTTTCCCACCAAAGGTGCCTAGCAACCATGTCATCGAGTTGTTTTGTCAACCGAGGGTGCCTAGCGATTGTGCCAACGAGCTGTTTTACCTTTTGGATCTATCTAGTGATCGTGCCAACGTGCTATTTTACCCACCCAAGGTGCCTAGCGACTGTGTCAACGAGCTGTTTTACCCACCAAGGGTGCTTAGTGACTATGTCAACGGGCTGTTTTACCCATCGAAAGTATCTAGCGACTGTGCCAACAGATTTTTTACTATCAATGGCATTTAGCGACCGTGCTAATGGATGATTTTGCCCAATGCAGGTGTGCCAATATGCAATTTTTACCAATGAAAGCGCTTAGTGACCATGCCAATGGGCTATTTTTTCCACCAATATGACCTTGTCAATGAGCTCTTTGACCCACCAAACGTGCCCAACGGGTTGTTTTTCCCACTAAAGATGCCTAGCAATTGTACCAATGGTCTGTTATTCCCATCAAAGGTGTGCCAAAATGTTGTTTTGCCCACTGAGGGTGTGCCAACGCATCATTTTTTCCACCAAATGTGCCTAGCAATTGTGCCAACGGACTGTTGTGCCCACTGAAGGTGTGCTAACGGGCTATTTTTCCTACTAAAGTTGCCTAGCTTCCATGCCAACTAACTGTTTTGCCTATCGAAGGTGGGCAACGAGTTGTTTTTCCCACCAAAGGTGCCTAATGACCCTACCAATGGGTAGTTTTGCCCACTGAAAGTGCCTAGCGATGATGCCAATAGGCTATTTTCCCACAGATGCCAATGTGTTGTTTTGCCCACCTAAGGAGCCTAGCGAGCGTGCCAACGAGTCATTTTTTCTACCGAATGTGCCTAGTGACCGTGCTAACGTACTATATTTCCTATTGAAGGTGTGCCAACGGGCTATTTTTACCACCAAAGCTGCCTAGTGCCTTTGCCAACGAACTGTTTTACCTATTGAAGGTGCCCAATGGGCTTTTCTTCCCTCTAAGGGTGCCTAACAACTATGCCAACAGGTTGTTTTGCCCGTGGAAGGTGACATGTGACTGTTCCAATGGGTTGTTTTCCCACCAAAGGTGGCTACCGACTGTGCCAATGGGCTGTTTCCCACTGAAGGTGGCTAGCGACTGTGCCAATGGCCTGTTTTGCCCACCAAAGGTGTGTAGCGATTGTGCCAATGGGTTGTTTTTCCCACAGAAGGCTCCTAGCGACCATACCAATGGGCTATTTTGCCCACCAAAAGTATGCAAATGGGCTATTTTGCATACTGAAGGTGACTAGTGACTGTTCCAATAGGCCGTATTCCCACTAAAAGTGAGTAGGACCGTCCCAACAGGCTATTTTCCCATCTAAAGTGGCTAGCGACCATGCCAACGGACTATTTTGCCCATCAAAGGTGTGCCAAGTGCCTATGTTTCCTAGAAATCTTGCATAGTAAGTGGGCCAATAGGCTTTTTTGCCAACCCAAGGTAGGCAGTAACCGTGCTAAAGGGTTGTTTTGCCCACCCAAGTTGCATAACGACAGAGGGAACAGGTTGTTTTGCCCACGAAGGGTGCCTAATGATCGTGCCAACAGGCTGTTTTGCTCACCGAAGATGCCTAGCGACCGTGCTACCCGGTTGTTTTGCCCACCAAGGGTGCCTAACGACTGTGCCAAAAGGTTATTTTGCCTGCCGAAGGTGCCCAATTGGTTATTTTTCCCACCAACGGTGCCTAGCAACTATGCCAACGAGCTGTTTTACCCACTGAAGGTGCCTAACAACCATACCAACGAGCTGTTTTTCCCACTGAAGGTACCTAATGGACTTTTTTGCCCACCGAAGGTGTCTAACGACCATGCCAACTGGTTGTTTTGCCTATTGATGGTAACTAGTTACCGTGCCAACTGGTTATTTTAGCCACTGAAGGTGCCTAGCGACCATGCCAATGGGCTATTTTTCCCACTGAAGGTGCCTAATGGGCTATTTTTCCCACCGAAGGCACCTAACCACCTTGCCAATGGGTTGTTTTGGCCGTCGAAGGTGTCTAACGACCATGCCAATGGGTTGTTTTTCCCACCGAGGGTGCCTAGCAATGGGTAGTTTTGCCTAAAGGTGACTAGCGACTATTTCAACGGGTTGTTTTCCCACCGAGGATGACTAGCAACTAACTATTTTTCATTAAAGGTGCCTAACGAAAGAGCCAACGAGTTGTTTCTTCAACAAAGTTGCCTAGGAAATGTGCCAACGAGCTGCTTTATCGCTGTAGGTGACTAGTGACCGTTCCAACAGGCTGTTTTCTACCCCAAGTTGACTAACGATCATTCCGATCATTACAACAGGCTGTTTTCCCATTAAAGGTTCCCAAGAGGTTATTTTTCCAGTAAAGGTGCCTAGTGAAAGTGTCAACAAGTTGTTTTGCCCACCGAAGGTGCCCAACTGGCTATTTTTCCCACCAAAGGTGCCTAGTGACCATGTCATCGGGTAGTTTTGCCCACCGAGGGTGCCTAGCGACAGTGTAAACGGGCTATTTTACCTCCAGAGGTGCCTAGCAATCCTCCCAAAGAACAGTTTTGCCCACCTAAGGTGCCTAGCGACCGTGCCAACAAGCTGTTTTGCCCACCGAGGATGCCTAGCAACCGTGCAAACTGCTGTTTTGCCCACCCAGTGTGTCTAGCAATCATGCCAATAGGTTTTTTACCTACTATTGGTGCTTAGCGACCGTGCCGACTAATTGTTTTACCCACCGAACGTGTGCCAACGTGATGTTTTTACCAATGAAGGCACTTAGTGTCCATGCTAATGGGCTGTATTGCCCACCAAAGGTGCCTAATGACCTTGCGAACAAGCTCTTTTACCCACCAAACATACCCAACGGGTTGTTTTTCCCACCAAAGATGCCTACCAACATACCAATGGTCTGTTTTGCCCACAGAAGATGTGCCAACAGGATGTTTTACCCCGAAAGGTGTGCCAACGCGTTGTTTTTTCCACCAAATGTTCCTAACAACCATGCCAACGGGCTGTTTTACTCATCGAGGATGCCTTGCGACCCTACCAATGGGTAGTTTTGCCCATCGAGGGTGTCTAGTGATCATGCCAACGGCCTATTTTGCCCACCGAAGGGGCCCAACGAGCTGTTTTTTTCCATCAAGGGTGCCTAGCAACCATGCTAACGGGCTGTTTTTCCCACCAAAGTGCCTAGTGACCGTGCCAACGAGTTGTTTTGCCTGCTAAAGGGGACTAGCGACTAGGCCAACGGGCTATTTTACCTACCAAAAGTGCCCAACTGGTTGTTTTTCCCACCAAAGGTGCCTAGCAGCCTTACCAATTAGCTGTTTCTCCCACTGAAGGTGCCTAGTGACCTTACAAACGGGTAGTTTTATCCATCGAAAGTGCCTAGTGGCAGTGTCAATGGGCTGTTTGGCTCACTGATGGCAATGGGTTGTTTTACCCACGTAAGGTGTCTAGCGACCTTGCCAACGGCTGTTTTACCCACCGAAGGTGTCCAATGGGTTGTTTTTCCCACCAAAGGTGCCTAACTGCGTTGCCAACAGGCTGTTTTGCCAACCGATGGCAATGGGTTGTTTTACCCACATAAGGTGCCTAGTGACCGTGCCAACGGGATGTCTTTCCCACCAAAGGTGCCTAGCGATTGTGCCAATGGGTTGTTTTACCCCGAGAAGGTGACTTGCGATTGTTCCAACTGGCTGTTTTCCCACTGTAGGTGACTAGCGACTGTTCCAAGAGGCTTTTTTCCCACTGAAGGTGACTAGGGACCATTCCAACCGGCTGTTTTCCTATCCAAGATGCCCAAAAAGCTATTTTGCCCACTGAAGGAGCCCAATGGGCTATTTTTCCTTCAAGGGTGCCTAGCAACCTTGTCAACAAGCTGTTTTGCCTACTGAAGTACGTAGCGACCGTGCCATTGAGCTGTTTTGCCCACTGAAGGTGCATAGTGACAGTGCCAACAGGTTGTTTTTCCCAACGAAGGTGCCTAGCCACCTTGCTAGTAGTCTGTTTTGCCCATCGAAGGTGTCAATTGGCTATTTATCCACTAAAGGAGCCTAACAAACGTGCCAATGGGTTGTTTTGCCGAAAGAGGAACTATCATATCGACGGGCTGTTTCGCCCACCTAAAGTGCCTAGCAACTGTGCTAATGGACTGTTTTGCCCACCGAAGGTGTGCCAACGGTAGGTTGTTTTTCCATCTAATAGGCCTAGTGATCGTTCCAACGGATTGTTTTGCCCACTGAAGGTGCACCAATGGGCTATTTTACCCACCAAATATTCCTAGTGATGGTGCCAACGGGTTGTTTTACCCACAAAAAATTCCTAATGACGGTGCCACAAAAGGTGCCTAGTGATAGTACTAAAGGTCTGTTTTGCCCACCGAAGTTGTGCCAACAGGCTGTTTTGCCCGTCGAAGGAGTGCCAACGAGCTATTTTTCCCACCGAGGGTGCCTAGCAACCATGCCAATGAGTTGTTTTGCCTAGAGAAGGTGACTAGAGACCATTCCAATAGGTTGTTCCAACGGGCTCTTTTCCCACCGAAGTGCCTAGCAACCATCAAAGGGGATGAGCAACCATTCCAACGGGCTCTTTTCCCACCGAAGGTGACTAGCAATCGTTCCAATAGGTTGTTTTCCCACCGAAGATGCCCAACGGGCTATTTTTCCACCAAAAGACCCTAACGAATGTGCCAAAGGGCTGTTTTGCCCATCGTAAGTGCCTAGCCACCGTGCCAACGGGCTTTTTTAAACATCGAAGGTGCCCAACGTACTATTTTCTCATCAAAAATGCATAGCAATTGTGCCATTGGGTTGTTTTGCCCATCGAAGGTGACTAGTGACAATTCCAATGAGCAGTTTTCCGATCGAAGGTGACTAACGATCTTTCCAAAGGGCTATTTTCCCACTGAAGGTGACTAATGACCGTTCCACCTAAGTTGACTAGCAATCATTCCAACAGGCAATTTTCCTACCAAAGGTTCCCAATGGGCAGTTTTTCCAGTAAAGATACCTAACAAACGTGCCAACGGACTATTTTGCCTCTTTAGGTGCCTACCGACCGTTCCATAGACTGTTTTCCCCCTAAGTTGGCTAGTGATCATTCCAATAGGCTATTTTCCCATCGAAAGTTCCCAACGGGCTATTTCTCAACCAAAGGAGCCTAGTGAACGTGTTAGTAGGTTGTTCTACCCACAGATGATGCCCAACGAGCTGTTTTTCCCACCGAGGGTGCCTAGCGATCGTGCCAATAGGTTGTTTTGCCTACCGAAGGTGCCCAACTGGCTGATTTTCTTGCCAAAGGTGCCTAACGACCATGCCAATGGCTTGTTTGGCCCACAGATAGTGCCTAACGAGCTGTTTTTCCTACTAAAGGTGCCAAGCGACCATGTCAACTGGCTGTTTCACCCACTGAAGGTGCCCAATGGGCTATTTTGCCCATCGAAGGTGCCTAACGACCATGCCTACTGGTTGTTTTACCCATCGATGGTGCCTAGCGATCGTGCCAACGGGCTATTTTGCTAACCAAAGGTGTGCCAACGGGCTATTTTTCCCACCAAAGGTGCCTAATGACTGCGCCAACGGGTTGTTTTGCCCACTGATTGCGCCTAACTGTGCTAATGTGCTGTTTTGCCCACCTAAGGTGCATAGTGATCATGCCAATGGGCTGTTTTATCCACCAAGGGATCCTAGCAATTGTGTCAACAAGCTATTTTTCCCATCGAATGGGCCTAGCGACCATGCCAACGGGTTATTTTACCCATTGAAAGTGCTTACAGGCTGTTTTACCCACCGAAGGTGCCCAATGAGCTATTTTCCCACAGAAGAGTCCTAATGGCTGTGCCAATGGATTGTTTTACCTACTGAAGGTGCCTAACAACCTTGCCAACGGACAGTTTTACCCATTGAAGATGCCCAAGGGCCTTTTTACCAATCGAAGGTGCCTAGAAATTGTGCCAACAGGTTGTTTTGCCCACCAAAGTACTGAGCGACTGTGCCAATGCGCTATTTTGCCCACTGAAGGGGCCTAGCGATAATGCCAACGGGATGATTCACCCATAGAAGGTGCCCAATGGGCTATTTTTCCCACGGAAGGGGCCTAGTGATCGTGCCAATGGGCTGTTTCGCCCACCGAAGTTACCTAGTGACCGTGTCAATGGCTGTTTTGCACACCGAAGATGCCCAATGAGCTGGTTTTCCCACTTAAGGGGAACAGCAACCGTACCAAAGGGTTGTTTTGCCCACTAATAGTGCCTAGCGACTGTGCCATCGGGCTGTTTTACCCACCAAAGGTGCATAACAAGCTGTTTTGCCCACCGTAGGTGTGCCAATGGGCTTTTTGCCCACCCAAGTTAGGCCAACGTACTGTTTTTTTCAACCGAATGTGCCTAGCCACTGTGCGAAAACATAGTTTTGCCGATCGAAGATGCACGATGGGAAGTTTTGCCCAATGAAGGTGCGCCAACGGGACATTTTTCCATTGAATGTGCCTAGTGACCATTTCAACGTACTATTTTGCCCATCAAAGGTGCACCATCTGGTTGTTTTTCCTACCAAAGTTGTCAAGTGACCATTCCACCAAGTTGTTTTGCCCACCTAACGTGCCTAGTGAACGTGCCAATAGGTTGTTTTGCCCACCGAAGGCATGCCAACGGGTCATTTTTCTACCGAATATGTCTAGTGACTGTGCCAACGGACTATTTTGCCCACTGAAGGTGTGCCAATGGACTATTTTTCCAACCGAAGGTGGCTAGCGACCATGCCAACGGGCTGTTTTATCCACTGAAGGTGCACCAACACACTATTTTTTCCACTGAATGTGCCTAGTGATTGTTCCAAATAGTTGTTTTGCCCATCGAAGGTGCCTATCGACCATGTCAATGGCTGTTTTACCCATCGAAGCTGTGCCAACACATTGTTTTTCCAAAAATTGTGCCTAGCTATCATGCAAAAGGCTTATTTTGCCGACCAAATATCCCAGTAACTGTGTGAACGAGCTATTTTGCCAACCCAAGGTGTCCAGCGACAGTGCCAACGGGTACATAGCGACCGTGTGAACGGGTTGTTTTGCCAATCAAAGGTGCCTAGTGACCTTGCCAACGGACTATTTAACCCATCGAAGGTGCCCAACGGGTTGCCCACCGATGGTGCCTAGCAACCGTACCAACGGGCGATTTTGTCCACTAAAGGTCTACCAACGGGTTATTGTTCCTACCAAAAATGCCTAGTGTTCATCACAAACGGGTTGTTTTGTCCACCAAAGGTTTTCAATGAGTTGTTTTTCCACTGAAAGGACCTAGCGGCTGTGCCAATGGGTTGTTTTTCCCACCGAAGGGACCTAGCGACGGTGACAGTGCCAACGGGCTATTTTGCCCACCGATTGTTCCCAACGATCGTTCGAAATGGTGGTTTTACCAACCAAAGGTGCCCAGCGACCGTGTCAACGAGTTGTTTTGTCGACTCAAGATGCCCAATAACCATGGGAAAGGGTAGTTTTGCCCAACGAGGGTGCCTAGCGACTGTGCGAATGGGCTGTTTTGCCCATCAAAGGTGCCTAGCGACCATGCCAACGAGTTTTTCTACCCATCGAAGGTGCCCAACTGGCTATTTTTCCCACCAATGATGCCTAACGACTGTGCGAACGGGCCGTTTTGCCAACAGATGGTGCCCAACAGGCTATTTTTCCCACCAAAGGTGCCTAGCGACTATGCCAATGGGCTGTTTTACCCACCTAAGGTGCCCAATGGACTGTTTTGTCCATCAAGGGTGCCTAGCGACCGTGTGAACAAGTTGTTTTGCCCACCAAAGGTGCCTAGTGATAGTTCCAATGGGCTATTTTACCAATCGAAGGTGCCCAACGAGTTGTTTTGCACATCGATGGTGCCTAGCGACCGTACCAACTAGCTATGTTGCCCAACAAAAGTGTGCCAACGGGCTATTTTTCCCACCGAAAGTGCCTAGTGTTTGTGTCAATGGGATGTTTTGCCCACTGAAGGTTTCCAATGAGCTATTTTTCCATCGAAGGAACGTAACGGCGGTACCAACATGTTGTTTTGCCCATCGAAGGTGCCTAGTGATGTTTACCAGTTGAAAGTGCCCAGCGGTCGTGCCAACGAACTATTTTACCCACAAAAGGTGCCCAATGGGCTATTTTCCTACCGAGAATGGCTAGAAACAATGCCATCGAACTGTTTTCCCCACTGAAGTTGTCTAGCGACCATGCCAACTGGCTATTTTGCCTTTTGAAGGTGGGCAACGAGCTATTTTTTCCCACCAAAGCTGCCTAGTGACCTTGCCAAAGGGCTGTTTTATGCACCGAAAGTGCATAGTGATGATGCCAATAGGCTGTTTTCCCGCTGATGCCAATGGGCTGTTTTGCCCACCCAAGGTGCCTAGTGACCATGCCAACAGACCATTTTTTCTACCAAATGTGCTAATAGATCGTGCCAACGGTGTGCCAACAGGCTATTTTTACCAGCAAAGGTGCCTAATGCCCTTGCCAATAGCCTATTTTACACATCGAAGGTGCCCAACAGGCTGTTCTTCCCTGCGAGGATGCCTAACAATTATGCCAACGGGTTGTTTTGCCTGCAGAAGGTGACTAGTGACTGTGCCAACAGGCTGTTTTGCCCAACGAAGATGCCTAGCGACCATACTAACGGGCTTTTTTACTTATGGAAGGTGCCTAGCGACCATGCCAATGGCTTGTTTTTCCCACCAAAGGTGCCTAGCGACCATATCAATGGACTATTTTGCACACCTAAGGTGTGCGAACAGACTGTTTTTCCCACTGAATGTGCCTAGCGATAGTGCCAACAGGTAGTTTTGCCTACCGAGGGTGCGTAGCGACCTTGCCAACTGGTTATTTTGCCCACCACAGGGGCCCAACGGGTTGTTTTTCTATCGAGGGTGCCTAGCAACAGTGCCAACGAGTTGTTTTGCCCACCGAAGTGCCTAGCAATTGTGCCAATAAGCTATTTTGCCTGCTGAACGGGCCTAGCCACCATGCCAACGGGCTGTTTTACCCACCAAAGATGCCCAACAGGTTGTTTTTCCCACCGAAAGTGCCTAGCTGCTTTGTCAACAGGCTGTTTTTCCCACTAAAGGTGCCCAATTGGCTATTTTTCCTACCGAAGATGCCTAGTGACCTTCCCAACGGGCTGTTTTACCCACCAAAAGTGCCTAGCAACGGTGCCAACGGGCTATTTTGCCCACCCATGGTGCATAATGACCATGCCAATGGCCTGTTTTACCCACCAAGGGAGCCTAGCAACTGTGTCAACGGGCTATTTTTCCCATCGAATGGGCCTAGCAACCATGCCAATGGGTTATTTTACCCATTAAACGTGCCTAGCGACGGTCCCAACGTGTTGTTTTGCCCATCAAAGGCACCCAATAAGCTATTTTTCCCAAAGAAGGGGCCTAGCAGTCGTGCCAATGGGTTGTTTTGCCCGCCGAAGATGGCTAACAACCTTGCCAATAGGCAGTTTTATCCACCGAAGGAACTCAATGGGTTTTTTTCCCATCGAGGGTGCCTAGAAACTGTGCCAACAGATTGTTTTGCCCACTAAAGTACCTAGCAACCGTGCCAATGGATTGTTTTGCCCACCAAAGGGGCCTAGTGACCATGCCAATAGGATGTTTTACTCACCGAAGGTGCCTAATGGGCTATTTTTCCCACCAAAGGGGCATAGCGGCCATGCCAACGTGTTGTTTTGCCCATCGAAGTTACCTAACGACCGTGTCAATGGCTATTGTGCGCACCGAAGGTGGCTAATGTGCTATTTTTCCCACCTAAAAGGAACAGTGACTGTGTTAAAGGGTTGTTTTGCCCACTGATAGTGCCTAGCAACTGTGCCATCGGTTTGTTTTAACCACTGAAGGTGCTCAACAGGTTGTTTTGCCCACCAAAGGTGTGCCAATGGGATGTTTGGCCCACCAAAGTTGTGCCAACACGCTATTCTTTTCAATTGAATGTGGCTAGCCACCATGTCAAAAGATAGCCTGTTGGCAAGGTCACTAGTCACATCGGTGCTTAAAATAGCTCTTTAGAATGATCGCTAGTCACTTTCGAAACAGCCCTTTGGCACGGTTGCTAGGCACCCTCGATGGGAAAATTAGTCAGTTGGCATGGTTGCTAGGCACCTTCGGTGGGTAAAACAACCCATTGGAAAGATTGCAAGTCAACTTAGGGGGAAAATAGCCTGTTGGAACGATCACTAGTCAACTTTGGTAGGGAAACAACCCACTAGCAAGGTTGTTAGGCACCCTTAGTGGGAAAAATAGCCTGTCGACACAGTTGCTAGGCACCTTCAGAAAATAGCCCATTGGAATGGTCGCTAGTCACCTTCTATGGGATAACTACCTGTTGGCATGATCGATAGTCACCTTTGGAGGGAATACAACCCTTTGGAATAGTCTCTAAATAGCCCACTAGCAAGGTTGCTAGGCACTGTCGATGAGAAAAATAGCCTGTTGGCATGGTAGCTAGACACCTACAATGGGCAAAATAGCACGTTAGGTGTCTGCAGTGGGAAAAGAGCCCGTCGAAATGGTCACTAATGACCTTCAGTGAGAAAAGAGCCTATTAGAACAGTTGGTTGTCACCTTTGGTGGGAAAAAGGCACGTTGGAACAATCATTAGTCACCTTCCCCTTGAAAAATAGCCCATTGGCATGGTCACTAGGTGCCTCCGTTGGGAAAAATAGCACATTGGGCATCTTTGGTAGGCAAAACAGCCCATTGGAACAATCTCTGGGTAACTTTTGTGGCCATAACAACCTATTGGCATGGTCGTTAGGCACCCTCGGTAGGCAAAACAGTTCATTGGCACGGTCACTAGGCGCCTTGAGTGGGTAAAACAGTCCATTGGCACGATCATTAGGCATATCTGAAGGGAAAAACAACCCGTTAACACGGTTGCTAAGCTCCCTCAGTGGGTAAAACAACCCAATGGCATGGTCGCTAGGCACCTTCGGTGGGCAAAACAGTCTGTAGGCAAGGTGGCTAGCTACCTTCGGCAGGAAAAACATCCCATTGGGCACCTTTAGTGGGCAAGAGAACCCATTGGCATGGTCGCTAGTCACCTTCAGTGGGTAAAACAATCCGTTAGCATGGTCGCTAGCCACCTTCGGTGGGAAAACATCCTGCTAGAATGATCGCTAGTCAGCTTCGATGGTTAAAATAGCCCATTTTCACGGTTGCTAGGCACCCTCAGTGGGAAAAACGACCCATTAGCATGGTTTCTAGGCATCTTTGGTGGGAAAAATAGCCCGTTGGAAACATTGCAAGTGAATCGAGGGGAAAATAGCCCGTTGGAATGATCACTAGTCACCTTCGGTGGGAAAACAACTTGTTGGCATGGTCGCTAGGCACCCTCAATGGGAAAAACAGCCCATTACTATGGTTGCTAAGCACCTTCGGTGGTAAAACAGCCCGTTAGAATGATTGCAAGTCAACTTAGGGGGAAAATAGCCCATTGGTAGGTCCTAGTCACCTTTGATGGGAAAATATCCAGTCTGCAGGGTCGCTAGTCACCTTCGGGGGGAAAACAGACCCTTGGAACAGTCACTAGGCACCCTTAGTGGGCAAAACAACCCGTTGGCATAGTTGCTAGGCACCTTTGATGGCCAAAATAGCTCATTGGCACATTTCTAGGCACCTTTCGCGAGAAAATCAGCCAGTTGGGTAAGTTTGATGGGAAAAATGGCTCATTTGCAGGTCGCTAGACACCCTCAGTGGGTAAAACAACCCTTTGACATGGTCACTAGGCAACTTCAGAGGATAAAACAACCTGTTAGAACGGTGGCCAGGCACCTTCTGTGGGGAAAACAAACCGTTAGGCACCTTCCGTTGGCAAAATAGCCCGTTAGCACACCTTGGGTGGGCAAAACAGTCCGTTAGCACACTCACTGGGCAGATTAGGTGAAAAACAACCTGTTGGCACACCTTTGATGTGCAAAACAACCCATAAGTATGGTCGCTAGGCACCATTGGAGGGTAAACCAGCCCACTGGGCACCTTCGGTGGGTAAAACATCTCGTTGGCACGGTCACTAGGTACCTTCGGTGGGTAAAATAGCCCATTGACACAGTTGCTAGGCACCCTCGGTGGGCAAAGCTACCTATTGGTATGATCGCTAGGCACCCTCGGTGGGCAAAACAACCTATTGGAAAAGTCACTAGGTACCTTCGGTGTGTAAAATAGCCCATTGGAAAAGTCGTTAGGTCCCTTCGGTAGGCCAAACAGCCTGTTCACACAGTTGTTAGGCACCTTCGATGGGCAAAATAGCTCATTGGCATATTGGCTAGGCTCTTTTGGTGAGAAAAAACAACCAGTTGGGCAACTTCGATGGGTAAAACAACCCGTTGGCACAATTGCTAGGCACCTTGGTGGGCAAAACAACACTTTAGCTTGGTCACTAGGCAACTTCAGATGATAAAACAGCCCGTTGGCACAGTCGCTAGGCACATTCGGCTGAAAAACAGGGAGTTTACACACCTTCAGAGGGCAAAACAACATGTTTACATGCCTTCGATACATAAAAAGCCTATTGGCACTGTCACTATGCTCCTATGGTGGGCAAAAATAACCCTTTGGGAAACTTCGATGGGAAAAAATCCCATTGGAATGATCGCAAATCAATTTAGAGGGGAAAACAGTTCATTGGAATGGTCACTAGTTACCTTAGATTGGAAAACAACCCGTTGGCATGGTTCCTAGTCACCTTCGGGGGGAAAACAACCCCTTTGAATAGTCTCTAGTCACCTTCAGGGGGCACGATTGCTAGGCACCCTCGGTGGGAAAAACAACCGATTGGCACGATAGCTAAGCACCTACGGTGGGAAAAACAACCCTTTGGCATGTTCACTAGGCACCTTTGGTGGAAAAATAACCTGTTGGGTGTCTTTGTTGGGAAAATAGCCTGTCGGAATGGTCGCTAGTCACCTTCAGTAGGAAAAGAGCCCATTGGAATAGTCACTAGTCACCTTTGGTGGGAAAACAACACGTTGGAAAAATCACTAGTTACCTTCTCTTGGCAAAACAGCCCATTAGTAGGGTCACTAGGCACCTTCGTTGGGAAAAGCAACCTATAAGGCATCTTCATTGGGCAAAACAACCTATTGGAACAGTCGCTAGGCACGTTATGTAGGCATAACAGCCAGTTATTAGGGTCACTAGGTAGCCTCGATGGGCAAAACAGTTCGTTGGTACAATCATTACGTAACTTGGGTGGGTAAAATAGCCTATTGGCACGATCCCTAGGCACATATGGAGAGCAAAACAACCCATTGACATGGCCGTTAGGCACCCTCGGTGGGAAAAACAACCTGATGGCATGGTCGCAAGGCATCATTGGTGGGCGAAACAACATGTTGGTAAGGTGGCTAGGTGCCTTTGGTGGTAAGAACATTCTATTGGGCACCTTCGATGGGCAAAACAGCCCATTGACACAGTCACTAGTCACTTTTAGTGGGTAAAATAGCCTGTTCGCACGGTCAGTAGCAACCTTCAGTGAGAAAACAACCCGTTAGAATGATCACTAGTCCCTTTTGGTGGGTATAACAACCCGTTGGGATAATTTTTGGGCACCCTTGGTGGGAAAACAGCCTGTTGGAAAGATTGCAACTCAACTTAGGGGGAAAACAGCCCGTTGGAACAATCGCTAGTCACCTTTAGCGAAAAACAACCCATTGGCACGGTCGCTAGGCACCCTCGGTGGGAAAAATAGCCCTTTGGCATGATTGCTAGGCACCTTCGGCTGGTAAAACAGCTCGTCGGAATAATTGCAAGTCAACTTAGGGGAAAACAACTCATTGGAATGGTCGTGAGTTGCCACAGTCGTTAGTCACCTTCGGGGGAAAATAGTCCTTTGGAATAGTCTCTAGTCACCTTCGGTGGGCAAAACAGCCCGTTGGAACAGTTGTTTGGGACCTTCGGTGGGAAAACAGCCCATTGGCACTGTAGCTAGGCACCTACGGTAGGAAAAACAACCCTTTGACACGTTCGCTAGGCACCTTTGGTGGAAAAATAGCCCGTTAGGGGTCTTCAGTGGGAAAGTAGCCTGTCAGAATGGTCGCTAGTGACCTTTGGTGGGAAAAGAGCCCATTGGAACAGTCGCTAGTCACCTTTAGTGGGAAAACAACACGTTGGAACAATCACTAGTCACCTTCTCTTAGCAAAATAGCCCATTAGAATGGTCACTAGGTGCCTTCGTTGGGAAAACAGCACGTTGGGCATCTTTGATGGGCAAAACAGCCACTTTAAACTGTCATTAGGCACCTTCTGTGGGCATAACAACAAATGGGCATGGTCGTTAGGCACCTCAATGGGCAAAATAACTCATTGGCATGGTCGCTAGGCACCTTTGGTGGGAAAAATAGCCCTTGGCATGATCGCTAGGCACATCTGGAGGGAAAAACAACCCATTGACATGATCACTAGGCATCCTTGGTGGGCAAAATAACTCGATGACATGGTTATTAGACGCCTTCGGTGGGAAAATAGCCCCTAGGAATAGTCTCTAGTCACCTTCAGTGGGCGAAAAAGCCTGTTAGCATGATTGTTAGGTAGCCTCGATGGGAAAAATAGCCCGTTGTCACGATAGCTAGGTACCTACGGTGGGCAAAACAACCCTTTAGTATGTTTGCTAGGTACATTTGGTGGAAAATTAGCCTATTGGGAATCTTCGATGGGAAAATTGTAACACCCCATTACCCTAGGGTACGCACCGGGATGCCCGTAGGTCATTCCGACACATATCCTAAGATAAGAGAGCGCTACGTGCAATCTCTACAAACTCCACATGGCATCACATACATTTAAATAATAAAACCAGTAACTGTAAATTA
>JAOQML010145680.1:0-14972 GCA_027568935.1 Erythroxylum urbanii | reverse complement strand
AATTTAACCAATTCTGCCTAATTCAGCCCCAATTAATTCCCAAAGTTTTTGATCATAAAATTCAACTTTAGTGTCATGACAATACACTGTTCATGCCTACGCACATGCTCACTTTCAAGTCCAAATTAAGAACTCTGAAGGTCAGAATTAGACTTTACTATCTTCACATCAAATGTAGCTAAACGCTTCTAACTTCATTTAAGCTAAAAATTACCTCAATTGCACACCCACGTAAAAAGTTATGGTAGAAATACTGAAAATACATACAAGCACAAAATTTCCAGATTTGCTCCTAGCTCTACTCCTACATCTTCCACACCATTTCTATCACAACTAACACACAATTCACTTCACAAATTCACCATAACTCATCTTAACACCTATCTTTCACCATTAGGCCAAAAATTGGCAGCACACACATACTAAACTTTCCATTAATTCCAATCCAACTAAACTATCATAATTCACCTAAACAAGATAACATGACATTCATTAACTTCAAACACATCTTTCATTTATCTTCCAAGACATAACACACCCAATTCATTCAAGACACAAGTTCATGCAATTCATGCATGGCATACCAAAATTTATGCATGAAGCTATCATTTAAGAACATAAAAGAGCATAAAAACACTAATCTTACCAATTAAGCTCTTAATTCTCCAAATCTTCAATCTTCACAAATTTCTCTCTTTTCTCACCACACATACACGGCATCATCACCTCTTAAGAGTATAAGATGAAGGTTGGTGTTTTTAGTGAACTAAAGGGGAGAAGACAAGGTCAAGGTGTAGAAAAATGGAAAAAAAATGGAGGAGAAGTGATCAAATCACAAAGAAGAACCAAGGTGGAAGCACTTCAGATGAGGGAGCAATTCTCAATTCCAAAACACATTCAACACTAATAAAAGAAGATACAAGAAGCATGAATGGAAGGAGTCGTGGAAGACTCATTAATGAGATGAGTTATTAATGAATTAACTAAGGTTAGTGACACATGTCACAACCTCATTAGCTCTCTTCATTTCTTCCCAATTAGATTCCAATTTCTCTCCAATTTTCCAATGGCTCAATTCAATAATTCCTAATTTCATGTGCCTGAGTTCCCAGTGCCATTGGACAGTCAATTTCACTACCGGTAGACCTTTATTCTGTCACTTAACAATTTTTCGGGTTCGGAAACAACTCTGAAAAATTCCCAAAAAATTCCTATAATTCTTTAAAAATGAGAAAACCCTAATAATCCTCTCCAGTACAAATTCTCATTCACATAAAGCCAATTTTTCATAAAACACATTTATTCACACTTAAACCGGGAAATGTCATGAATGCATGTACAGTCATTTACATGTGCCAACAATCCACTATTTGTTATTCATGTGCATATATGAATGCATGAACATGTCACTACACAGTTAAACACTCCTAACCCAATCCCATTTACCAAAATTACCCTTCCCATAAGTGAGGGGATGTTACATACTTAACGATCAATCAACATTCATCACGCTTAAAAACTGAGTAATCTAGAGGTAGACTTAGACAAAACGTGTTTAAACAAGATAGATCCATAGGCACACTCAAACACCATTCATGATCATGACATTCCATAACTTTGCATGTCATTTCATTTCTCCACCACTAAAAGTCACATGCATAATCACGAATCAAAGGAATTTTCTATGGTTGTAATGTTGGCAACGTAAGGTGAGATGTATTTTAGGTAATGTAGCATAAAAGCCATCAAGCTAGTGAAGCAAAAGTAACACTCAATGCAACATTATGCGTAGAAGCAAACATTCATTCAAAACTAGGTACCATTAGCTATGATGAATGCAACAACTAAGTTTCACAGCTTAACTCAAGCTCTCACACCATAAACCTTATGAAACATCACTAATTAGAAGGAATCACTTATAAAAATCATTGATAATAATACATTGCAACTATAAAGAGTAATTATTCCAAAAATTACTTCTACTTAATAAGCAACATACTTAAATCATCCATTCAATACAACTTTAGGAGGAGAAACCAATCATTAACAACTTTTCAAAACAAATGTATTTCCTCCATGAAAATTTTATTCAAACTTTTTCCTTTTATTTTTCTCTTTTTTCTTTTTCTCTCTTTTTTTATAAACTTGAAAGAAGCTACATTGGTATGGGAATTTCATTGATAAAACAGAAAATGGTATCCCAACAATAATAACCATCCCACAAATATGCACACTCCCACACTTACACTTTTGTACATCCACAGTCATCAGCAATTAATAAATGCTCCACTAGTTTTAAGGCTTGGGTAGGATATTTAGTTCAGTTTAAAGCATGTAATATGGTTAGCACAAAAAAAGGTTAATAAAGCTCAAAGGGGCTTAATAAAGGAAAATTCATATCAATAAGTAGGATATTTAGCTAATGTAACCTGTAAAAACAAAGAATGACTAATCATTATCATATTATGCCTATGATAAAAATGTGGTCTTGATTAGAAAATCAAAGGAAAATTAGGATGTACATGTTATGAAGGTCACACATAAGCAAAAGACAATGAGACTGATATAGACGTGTTAGTCTAATAAGGATCAAAATCTCACTGGCTTTTGTCTACCACTAGTTACCACTCTTCTAAAGATAATGTATATTGATCAATCACAAAAGAAAAAGTACATGTTAAAGTTGTCATAGATTTTTCTAGTCAATTTATACTCTAATTATGACTATATAGTATTAAAAACAATAAAAAAGTGAAAATATTTATTTCTTTGGTTGATTTGAAAAATTGCCTAAAAAGTCACATAAGCAACAATTAAGACATGTCAGTCTAATAAGGATTAAAATCTCACTGGCTTTTGTCTACCACTAGTTACCACTCTTCTAAAGATAATGTATATTGAACAATCACAAAAGAAAAAGTACATGCTAAAGTTGTCATAGATTTTTCTAGTCAATTTATACTCTAATTATGACTATATAGTATTAAAAACAATAAAAAAGTGAAAATGTTTGTTTCTTTGGTTGATTTGAAAAACTGCCTAAAAAGCCACGTAAGCAACAATTAAGCTCAATAATATTCATAAAAACTAAGATCCCCACCCCCATACATAAAACTTACATTGTCCCCAATGTAATGTCAAATGTAATAAATCGAGCATTTAACAAAAATAACAAATTTGAAAATGTAAACAAACAGAAATCAACTTCCCTTGGGTTGCATCCCAAGCAGTGCCTTTGTTTATTGTTGTTCGACTCCATGTTGTTCTCATCAGGTGACTCCATTCTCATCTTCTAGCATCAACACTTCCATATCCTCTATTTGGAAGCCTTCATAATATGGCTTTAAGTGATGACCATTTACTTTTAATATATCGTCAGTTTTTAGACCCCATATCTCTACTACATCAAAAGGAAAGACATAAGTAACAACAAATGGACCAACCTAATAGAAACGCAACTTAACTAGGAATAATTTGAGCTTGGAGTGATATAACAACACTTTCTAATCCACCAAGAAGCTTTTCCTTGAAATCATCTTATCATGAAAAACCTTCGTCTTCTCCTTATATATCATTGCATTCTGATAGGAGTCATTCCACGTCTCCTCTAACTTTTGCAATTGCAACTTCATCAAAATCCATATTGCATCTTTTTATCGACCAATATGCCTTATATTGCAATTTTACCAGAATGTGACACAACTTCCCAAATACCAGTCTATAGGGAGACATCCCAATTAATGTTTTATAAGCAGTCCTGTAAGCCCATAGTCTGTCTTCCAATCTCACACTCCAATCCTTTCTATTGGGCCGAACTATTTTCTCTATGATTCATTTGATTTCTAGATTCGACACTTCAACTTTTCCACTAGGTTAGGGATGGTAAGAGGTGGAAATTTTATGCATATTGTGATATTTCTTTAATAGTGTTTCCATCACCCTGTTGCAAAATTAGGTTCCCCTGTAGCTAATGATTGCCTTTGGCATCCTGAACCTGGAAAGGAAGTTAGCTTTAACAAAATCTACAACTACTTTGACATCATTAGTTTTAGTGGTGTTAGCTTCTGCTCATTTGAAAACATAATCGACTGCAAGCAATATATAATTAAAAACAAAAGATGAAGGGAAAGGTCCCATAAAGGTAATACCCCAAACATCAAAATTTTCACATAAAAGAATAGGTGTTTATGGCATTTGATCCTTACAGGATAGGTTACCTGACCGTTGGCACCAGTCATATGACTTGCAGAAGATGTATGCATCCATAAATAAGGAGGGCCAATAGAAACCACTCTCTAAAACTTTATAAGTCATCCTCTTTACTCCAAAATGTCCTCCACACATATATGAATAGTAGAAGGCTAAGATCGAAGGTGTTTCCCTTTCGAGTACACACCTCCTGATGACTCGATCTGTATAATGCCTCCGTAGATATGCATTATCCCAAACGTAGTACTTCATTTCATTCCTCATCTTATCCCTCCAAGTTATTGACAAACCAATAGGTAATTTATTAGTAACAAAGAAATTCACAATATCTGCATACCATAGTGTTGTTAAATTGGCATAAAGTAATTTTCCATCTGGAAATTTCTCTCACAAAAGGATGTCATCTTCTTCTTTAATCAATCGGTTGAAGTGATCGACAACCACATTACCCTTTTCTTATCTCTTATCTCCAAATATAATTCTTGAAAGAGAAGAATTCATCTTATCAGTCTTCGTTTTTCTTCTTTTTTGTTCGTAAGTATCGTAAAGTTGTATGATCAGATTACACAATTACTTTAGCACCAAGAAAATATGACTAAAATTTTTCTAAAGCAAAAACCACAAACAAAAGTTCTTTTTCGATTGTTGAGCAATTCAATTGAGCTAGGTTAAGAATTTTTTAGGCATAATAGATGGCATGCAAAGCTTTGCCCACTCTTTGTCCTATAACCAACCTTATTGTGTAGTTGCTTGCATCACATATGATCTCGAAAGCGAGCTTCAATCTGGCGGTTGAATCAATGGTGGGGATGTCAAAAGCTCCTTAAGTTTGTTAAAGGCTTCCTTATAGTTATTATCAAACTCAAAGGAGACATCTTATTATAATAGCTGGCATAACAGTGCGACTATCTTTGAAAAGTCCTTGATGAAAATATGATAAAAACCTGCATGCCCAAGAAAATAACGCACTTCCTACATAGTGAAAGGGTAAGATAAAGAAGAAATGAGATCAATTTTAAATTTATCTACCTCTATACCCCTAACAGATATAACATACCCAAAAACTTTACCTTGATCCACTATAAAATGATATTTTTCCGAATTCAGCATAAAAATAGTTTCAATGCATCATTCCAATATAATAGCAAGATTCTCAAGGAATTCATCAAAGGAAGAACCATGAATACTAAAATCATATCATCCATGAATACCTCAATGATTTTCTCAATATACTCAGAAAAAATGCTCACCATACATCTTTGGAATGTGGCGGGTGCATTGCATAATCCAAATGGCATCCTTCAGTAAGCAAATGTATCGAATGGGCATGTGAAAGTGATATTTTATTGATCTTTTGGTACAATCAAGATCCTAAGATGACTTGAAAAGTCATCTAGAAAACAATAATAGTCATAGCCAGCTAATCTCTCAAGCATCTTATCAATAAAGGGAAGGAGAAAATGGTCTTTACGAGTTGCCAAGTTTAATTTTCTATAGGCAATACAAACTCACCACCCAGTTTGCACTCGGGTGGGAACCAACTCACCTTCCTGAATAGTCACAACTGTGATTCCAGACTTCATAGGAACTACCTGAATTGGACTTACCCACTTACTATCAGAGATTGGGTAAATAACCCCGGCATCAAGAATCTTAAGCACTTCCTTCTTCACAACTTCCATCATTGGAGGATTCAACCTACATTAAGCTTATCTTATGGACTTGGCATCCTCCTCCAAAAGAATATGATGCATGCATATAGAAGGGCTTATTCCTTATATGTCTGCGATTGTCCTTCTAATGGCCTTTTTATGCTCTATCAACATTTGAACCAGTCTGTCTTCTTGATCTGATGTTAACTCCACTGGAATGATAATTGGGAGAGTTTGTTTATCTCCCAAATAGGCATACTTAAGGAGTTTAAAGAGTGGCTTCAATTCCACTTCAAGTGCCTAGACATCAGAAGGTAATAACTTCTGGTGAAATTTGGATAACTGCATGGAAGCCAAATCATAACTTTTTGGAGAGTTTCCCAATAATTCCAAAGCAGCTACCATTTCAACCAGCTCTTCTCCCATTTCAACATCATTGTTGCTTTTTGCTTCCATACACTCAGTTAAGACAATTTGTAAATGATCCTTGCAACTTAATTTAAACATTTCATACACTAAAGGATCAATCACATCAACAAAGAAAATAAAGTGATCGTCTCAAGGATGTTTTATGGCATCAAAAATGTTAAAATGAATCACTTCCCCATCAAATTCCATCGTAAGGGTGCCATCATGAACATTTATCTCAGTCTGAGTCGTATTAAGAAATAGTCTCCCCAATAAGATAGGCATTGGATTGTACGAAGTGTCAACATTCAAATAAACAACATAAAAATTCATAGGAAATACCAACTTATTCACCTACACCAAAATATCGTCAATCACACCATCAGGGTAAGCATTAGTATGATTAGCTAATTGTATGATAACACTTGTGTCTTTCAAAGGGCTTAGATTCAAGGAAAAATAAATTGAATAAGGTATAACATTAATTGAAGCTCCCAAACCTAATATAGTTTTATTAATCAAAGTGTTGCTAATTTTGTGGGGAGTAGTAAACATACCTAGATCCTGACATTTTGGAGGCATCTTCTTCTTAAAAACTGCAGACACATTCTCTCCCATCATTACCTTTTCATCACCTTTCAGCTTTTTCTTATGCGTACACAGCTCCTTAAGGAATTTTGCGTACCTCGGTACTTGTTTAGTTGCATCTAACAAAGGAATATTCACTTTCACCTTCCGAAAAGTCTCTAATATCTCCTTGTCTTTCTCCTCGTTTTTTAGTCTTTCCAATCTGCTAAAGAAAGGAAGATGGTTAGTTTTAATGATATTGGGACTTTCATAGTTTACCTTTATGCTAGAAGAGGGGCTTTATTCCTTTTTCAACTCCTTCTCGATTTCTTCTTCATTGGCAATCCTTGGTGGAGTTTTCTTGGGAACCTCAATTTCCTTTCTGCTCCTTAAGGTTATAACACTAACATTTTTTAGGTTAAATTGAAGATTGTTAGTAGTAAAAGTCTTGATAAATTTATCTAAAGACATACCTAAACTAGAAAAAGAAGCTAATGGCCTTGGTTGAAATTGTTGTAATCCTTGTGACCTATTCTGGAAGTAATTCTGCTACCTATTCCCTCTGTAGCTCAAGTTGGGATGATCCCTCCAGCCTGGGTTATTCGTTTGGGAGTACAGGTTGTACTAGTTAGGAAATTTCCCTCCGACAACATTTAGACATTCCATACTTCCCTATTGCAAGGTCAGACACTCATTAATCGGATGTTTAAACATATTCCACGTGCCTTTACTTGTACCTGTATAACTACAATTTTTCTAACAAAAGATGTTAGCTCATCTAAACAATGTTTGATAGATGAAGTACTTACCTTGTTTACACGACGAACATTATTGCAAGTGTAAAATTGTTGAGTATTAGCAGTCATGTGCTCAAGTAGAATCTTGGCTTCGATGGGAGTCTTCTCACAAAGTGCCCCACCACTTGTTACATCAACTAGACTCTTCTCCATTGGTAAAAATCCTTCACAGAAATATTGGATAAGGAGTTGTTTCAAAATGTTGTGGTGCAAACAACTAGCGCATAGCTTCTTAAATCATTCCTAATACTCATAAAGGGTCTCTCCATTATATTGCTTTATGTCCCATATTTCCTTTCGTATACTTGTTGTCTTAGATGATAGAAAATATTTTTCCAAAAATAACCTCTTTATCTCTAGTGAAGTATTCACACTTCCAGCAAGTAAATCAAACAACCAATCCTTCGCTGCATCTTTTAGTGAGAACAAAAAGCCCTTAACATGATTTGCTCATCTGTTACTCCTGAAACTTTCATACTTAGGCAAACAATAGCAAGCTCCTTAAGATGCTTATGCACATCCTCACCTGCAAGACCATGAAAATTAGGCAACAAATGTATTATTTCAGACTTAAGTTCAAAAGTAACATTCTTAGCAAAATTAGGAAATGTAATGCATAAAGGTCTTTGTGTTAAGTTTAGTGCAACCAACTCTCTTAGTGTTCTCAGATTTACCACTATTTCTTCGAGTTCAAGTTCTGGTTCTACTTTCGAAGTTATTCTTGATTCCTTTTTTAATCTCTATAATGTCCTCTCGATCATTGGATTAATTTGTATAGGTTCTACATGAGGAGATCTAGCAACTACCATACACCAACACTAACAAACTTTTAAAGATTAGAAAATAACTAAGAGAAACAATTATAAATAGATATATACATAAAACACCAATTAAAATAAAAAACGAAACGAAAATTAAATCACCACACTTTTGATTATAAACAAATATATACATAAAACACCAACTAAAATTAAATCACCGTACTCCCTAACAACGGTGCCAAAATTTAATAGAACATGTCGACTGCATTGCAAGATTTACCTAACTCTACGTACTAAAAATTTGTAGTTGTGGTGAGTCGAGATCGTATCCACACGGAATGTTTAGTTAATTTTTGTAATGAAAATAATTAATGTAAAGGAAATAAAGAGGGGATTTTTAGGTTTAATGTAATTAAGAAAAAAATATAAATTAAACTAACGTAAGCAATTTATCGAAAATAGTCAAAAGTGAGAAAAGTGTTAAATATGTCTAAAACTCGGTTCTCAGATCAATCTTGGCTACACACGAGTAATTACATCTCATTGCTATAATGTTTTCACACTTCTTGTAGGACCGCTGATCATGGACTAACAACATACTCAGCTAATCCCAGTTTTCCCTTAGGTCGTATTTAATTAAGAGACGCTCGATAATTAATCCTAACTATCGAATAACCTAGAATATGCTCTCTAGATTTAATTGGGCAGCTGTATTAAGAAATGGAAAATGGATCAATGTAGGTAGTAAAGTCACAAGCTCAGGTTATCTTACCTACGTTACGTTGTTCCTAATGATTCAAGGTCATTAGTGACTATTAACGAATCTCAAACACAATAATTACGAATTATATTCAAGATTCTAGCAATGGGTTTGTAATAAAACAATCTAATGAACGCATTAAGATCATCTTTACAATACCCAAATCATTCAATATAGAACAATAATAATAATCCTTAAAGAGGGATTCAACATATAACAAAGATGAGATAAGCTTAACCGTGACTCAGGCGTCGATGTCACCTTCGAACCAGTGTCAAAAAGCTTAACCTTCCATCTTCTCCGTGGATCTCCAAAGAAGAGCTTCTATCACCTCTCACCATCTCCCGAAACACCAAAAAAGGAAGAATAAAAGCAAAATGTTTGTTGGCTATCAAAACATATTCCATTTATTGTGAAAAGTAGGTTTTCGAGATAGGTGGCATAAGACTCACGGGCGTGCTGGAGTGTCTCAAGACTATGAATGGCCTAAATGAGGCTCATATGTGAGTCTCCTTTTTTATCACACCCATGCAAATGGTGTCATGGGCGTAAGCCTTTTTTTTGCATTCTTCACTTTGATGTTTTCTTCCTATACTGTTATCTTCCTTTGCATTTTCTTATCTGCTCTTGCTCTAATCCTTCTCCTTCTTGTTCTATAAAGACAATTGAATGTTAATCAGAAGAAGATGGCTCAAAGAGTGTGCTTTCAACTCACCTTAGCCATTATGCTTCCAAATTGTACCTAAAACCAAATCCGAACTAAAGTGAATGTCTTAAGCATTTGAAAGCACAAATGACTAAGTGTAATGGATTAAATGTATCAACAATTAAGCATATACCAAATTCCACCACACTTAGCTTTTGACCTTCCTTGAGCAAATCATAAAAATCAAAGTCACAAACCAAAACACTTACTCATTTTCATATTTTCCAAGAATAGATAATCATAAGCAAAGATGAATAACTTTCAAAAACCATAGCCTTACCATATAATTTTGTGTCATTCTTAATTCCTATAAGCCTCACCATATAATTTTTACCTACATCACTTTCTTTAAAGGGTGTAATTCTTTGCATTTTTATTTTTTTCTCTCAAATTAAATTATGATTACCTATTTAAGCTTCTTCTCTTTGTAGCAACTATAGAAATGTTATATTTATATATATCAAAATGAAATTGTCAATAAACAACATAGTTAATTTGAGTTCTTAAAAAGATGACTTTTTCAAAAATGACTTAGTTTGATCCTCTAAACAAGGCTTTTAACTGATAAGATTTTGACGTGTTGTTTTTCTGTACTACTTAACTAATTTTAACAAAATTGGAAGTTCTTTACCTAAAATTAGTTTTGCTTGAATGATTATAAAGTGACATTTAACATTGTAATTCAAGATAAAGGAAAAAGGAAGTGTTCAAGTTTAAAATTGGTTGTTACTTTCATAAAATAGAAAACTACCTTGCAATTTTGTTTGCATAAAGAGAGTGTTCTCTCTAGTTTATTTTCTTTATCTTTGATTTGATTTCAATTTAGCCCATCCTATTAAGAGCTAAATCATTCTAATAAATGGTTTATCTAAATTAGGTATATAACATCTAATTTATGTTGTTTGGCTCCACATATAGATTTTGTCTACTAACATTTCAAATTTGCATCTTATCTAATTAATGATGTTTAGTTGAAAATTAAAGATATAAATATTTTTTGCAAGATGTTAAATTTGGAATTTCATTATGGTGGGGTGTTGGAAAGACATGATAATCAATATGTTATAGGTATGATTAAAAGGAAGAAGGATATAGGTGTTGATGAACTTAGCATACTTGTCCTAAAAGGAGTATCAGAAAATAAAAGACATAGAGTAATATCTATATGTATGATTAAAAGGAAGAAGGATATAGGTGTTGATGAACTTAGCATACTTGTCCTAAAAGGAGTATCAGAAAATAAAAGACATAGAGTAATATCTATATTATACAAATTTCCTTATGGGTCGATGAGAAGCTTAAAGGAGTAAGCTTGCATTATGATAAGGACATGTTAGAAATGTTAAATCGTATGGAAGAATCTAATTACCACAATGTTGAAGTCTACTATGAGCATGGTTACGAGCTTCCATCAATAGATGGTGAAGAATCTGATTTTGATATTAACATTAACTTTAAAACTAATACAAAATAAAATATGACTATAAATGATGAAGAGTTGTTCCAAGTTCAAGTGGAAAAGGATGATGAAATTTTCATTGTTAAGTAGAAGAGTGAATCTAGAGATGATTTAGTTGAACGATTTTTTTGCAACTGAAGATGAAGAATATCTAAATGGGAGAACAAATTAGAAGAGATGTGTCAGGACTATACATAGTGGGTTTCAATGCGATAATGTTGTAGATAGGGCTAGAAGTAGTGGAAAGGATTATTATGAAGATGGTGATTATTCTAAAAACACACAAATAAAAGAAGGAAGTTCATATGGTTGGTGTAATGAATATAAGGATAGTGATGTTGAAGTTTAATCACCAATTTGTAGTGATGATGAATGGTGCAATGCATTTATTTCAAATAAAAATACATTGTCTTTAATCCAAAAGTAGATATGAAGGGTTTTTAAGTTTGAAATTTTTATAAAGTTTAAGATACAGTTGAGGGAAGCAATAAGAAAATGTGGAATTGTTGATGAATATGATATCTCAATGAAGAGATCTGGTGTGAGAATAAAGGCCATTTATGAGCCATAATGTCCATTTAGGGTATATGCTAACTAAATTGGAAATGAAAAAGCATTTTTTGTTAAGTATAATTACAGGAAAGTGCAAATAAATAAGCTAGCCAATAGGAAATGGATCGTAAATGAATTCTTACACAAGTTTAGGAGGAACCCAAATTATCCAATTTCTGAGATGATGGATGATCTTCAAAGAAAATACGCATTACAAGTGATGGGAAGCTATTGACATGCTACAAGGATCTATAGAAGGTCATTATGCTAAGTTATGGTTTTATAGACAAGAGCTACAATGAGCTGACAAAGATGGACAATTCATTATTCAAAATGAACTTGAAGAAAAGTCTAAACAATCAATATTTAAGAGGTTTTATGCGGATTATTACATTAAAGTATGGTTTTCTTGGTGGATGTAGGAAATAATTGGGTTAAATGGATGCTTTTTAAGACAGTCCTTGAAGGTGCTTTATTAGCTGCAGTTGGTTGTGATGTAAACAATCAATCGTTTCCTATATCTTGAGCTATGATTGAGGGAGAGAATTACCAATCTTGGTATTGGTTTTTGAA
Organism: Erythroxylum urbanii; assembly: GCA_027568935.1. Classification (NCBI taxonomy): domain Eukaryota; kingdom Viridiplantae; phylum Streptophyta; class Magnoliopsida; order Malpighiales; family Erythroxylaceae; genus Erythroxylum; species Erythroxylum urbanii. The sequence goes on along the minus strand of JAOQML010145680.1, from coordinate 2,528 downwards.
CATTTTTACTGAAGATCTAAACAAAAGTGGGCATTCAAGGGCTCTTGTAGGAGATTAATAAACGGTAAACTTAAATAGGGTTTAGTAGATGCATTAAAGAATCTCTTCCCACAAACTGAGTAAGAAATGTGCCTAATATGTTTATGTAAATTGTTCTAGTTTTCATAAAGGCTACACATATAGTAGCTTATTTTAACAAGCAGTGAGTTGCATAATAGAAGTGGAATTTGAAAAGGTAATGGAGCAATTGAAGAGTATTTCAATGAATGCCTATAATGATTCCATAATTAGGAAACCAAAGACCTTTTATGAAGGTGTCTATAAGCAAAAGAAGTTTATAAACAAAAGATCAAAGTGTGGAATAGTTCACAACAATATATCATAGACATTGAATATGTTAGAAGATATTTTCATTGCTTTAATGACCTAGATACATAAAAAAAGGAACTTAATGCTCAAATCCACTAATGATATTTTCCCAAAAGTAAGGAAGAAAGTAGAGGTCGCATAGTGGGAAGTAAGATATTGTATCATCAAGACTAACGAGAATTTGAAATTCAAAGTCACATTTTTTGTAAACATGTTTATTGTTGATTTACAAGCACAAACATGCCAATATAGACTTTGGGATTTAAAAGAAATTCCTTGTAAGCATAATGTGGCTTTTATATCATATTAAAGGGAGGATATCGATGTTTATGTTAGTTGATACTATAAGAATGAATGTTATTTTGAGAGTTATCAGTATTCTATGGAACTTATTAGTGGTTCAAAATTTTGATTCAAAACTAAAAATTTATAGCAAATATTGTAATAGTCGGTTTACAAACCTACTGAGGGATTAAAGTGTTAGATTACTGAATTACATCCTATTAAAATGAATTTGGTGTATTTAGGATATGATTTCATGATTTCATTCACATGCATAATATGAGCATAGACACATGAAATTTGATTTAGAAAATTTGCACTCAATTGACATGTTCTGGGTTATGAAAGTTTCTAAACAATTGTGACATGATTGTGCATTTCTAATGTCTTATATTTTGAATTACCAATAAAAAGATTTGATGGATTGCGATTAGTAATTTGGAGTTATTTGTCGCAATTAAGAGATTGATAAATTTGTATATACATTTAGACTAGGAAAAATTTCAAGTAACAAGACAAGTTCACATGTAGAAATTTAGGATGACTAAGCCTATAAATTAAGTGACATATGGCAGTAGAATTAAGTGACAAATGGCTTAGGAACTAAGTGACATTTGGCAACCTGAAGAGCGGACATGTAGCTGGCCTAAACACTTGACAAGCGTCCTTAAACCCATCCTCCACTCACGCCACATGACACATATGGCAAAGTCTCTTCACTTGTTGTTTCTGTTGAAACCCTCTCCTTCTTCTTCCTCTTAGTACCGAAACTTACTTCTCCCTCACATCTCTATTTTTGCCTAAATTCTATTTAACTTCCACACCAAAATCCATTCAAACATCCTTCATAAAGATAGTTATAGAAGCAAAGCATTGTTTTACTTGTGGTTATCTTCTTGTCTTTTCTAAAACCATCCTACTCCTACCTTGCTTCTGAGATGATCTTGCATGCATGTGAGGCAAAGTAGGCTTGAAACATTGAGGTGGCATTTGAGCTAAACAAGTAAGTGAAGTACTGATCTATTATGCTATGTGTTAGCATAATTTTATGATGATTAATTAGGGACGGATTGAATGTAGTGTTGATGATGAAGTTATGCTAGAAAATGATGGATGAATTGATTACATTTTTGTTTTTGTTTTTGGATGCATGAAAATAGTTGTTTATAGGCTATTATATGGATGATTTAAGTTGGGATTTGAAGTATAATTGATGATGAATTCATGCTAAAGGTAGGTGTTAATGAAGTGTTCTTAAATATGGAAAAGTTAGGAATACATGTATGATAGTATAAAGTGAATGGTAATGAAACAAATTGATAGATTTTTGTGAGATTTAATGTAACCAATATAGAAGCTAGACTAGCATGAAATGAAGTAGCTTTATAGGATATGAATTCTGGAAAAATTCAACTATTAGTGATGTTTCTAAGAAAAATTTAAATGTTACTGATGTTTCTAAGTATGTGAAATTTGTGGAGAATTGAGGGAAGAAAGACAGTACACAATCGTGGCCCTCATCCTACGATCGTGGACTGTTTACTTGCCTTCTATCACGATCGTGGCAAGTTCCCCCATGATTATGGGCCTAGTTCTGGATTGTTAATTTCTGCTTTGTGTACATGTTGAACCAGCTAAGGAAAAATCACTCTAAGTTACTGTATTTGGACTTGATTAAGGCTTGGAATGAACCTAGATTGTTACTTGATTAATTGGTTGAGAGCTTGATAAGTTTAGGTTGTTAATTAATGTCATAACTTAAAGAATGGACTGTTTTGATATCTATGTATCCAAATCTGGACATTATGAGTTGTAAAAGGAATAAAGGCGTTCATATAAATGCAAACATGATCTTAGGGACATGCGTAATGTGTACT
>JAOQML010145654.1:0-14974 GCA_027568935.1 Erythroxylum urbanii | reverse complement strand
AGGATATATATTTTTCTTTTTATTAGATGTTTTGATGTAATTATTATTTATTATATAATGAAAATTGAAATTGCAATATTTTAAATCGTTTATAATGTTCTTAATTTTATATTTGTATGATAATTATTATCTTTTTTTATATAAATTGTGGTTATTATTTATATGTGAAATATATGAAAATTATTGTTATTTTATATTAATTGTGATTATTATTCTATATTTTGATGTTTGAAGACATGGTTAAAAAATATACGGTACAACTGTACAATATGACAATGGATTATTTTACAATTTTTAAAAATTTCAGGAACTATTTTATAAATTTAAAAAATTACCCAAAATGGTATCTAGTATTGATCGGTACCGGTACAGTATCGTACCCTACCATAACCCAATCTGGTACCAATTCTGGTACGATATTCGTAACATTGCCCTACTGCGTATAATTCACATTTGCTTGTTCCTATATTTAACTAAGTTTATATAAACACAAGCATGTAGTTGTGTAAGTGCAATTACATTACCTGAAGAAAAGAAATTTTGTTTAAACATACACAAAAAGAACCTAAATTGAAAGAGCTCAAATGACATCATATTCATATAGAAAGACAACAATTAGAGTTGACTACTTTAGATATATCTAAAGTTTGAGTTATCAAATTTTAGATTAAATTAATTTTTATTATTTGTTTAAGAAGTCATAATTAATTGTGATGTTTACGATGTATACTAGTTTTTAAATTTCAATTTAATTCTAATAATCATATTTAAATTCACAGTGGAATATTTTATTATCCCTAATCTTCTTGATTCATCTTGATTATTATAGGAGGACAATTAGTAAAAAAGCCTATGTGGTAATAGTTTGGGAGGTTCTTTACATATCATTGCTTTATAAAGGACTTAGCATTAGCACTACTAATTTTGTTGATAAAACTACCAAAGAATTAATTTCTTACAAAACTAACATCTTCATATTTTTGTTACAGATAAATGGAAAGAAGTCCAACTACTCCTGATCAAACTACTTCAGGAAGATATAATGATCCAACTTGGGCCTATGCTGTATTAGTCCCAGGTATGAAGAATCATACAATTTGCTTGTTTTGTAACAAGCATTTGAAAGGTGGATGAATCACTCGAATGAAGAAGCATTTAACTAGGGTTAAAGGAGATGAAGAACCCTGTAAAAAATAAGCCATGAAGTGAAGTAGCAAATGAAAATATTGCTTGATGAATATTAACATGAGAGAGATAGAAGGGAAAGGTTGAATTTTGAAATTGGTAGTGGAAGTTTGTTGATAGTAGTGTTTTGTATGATGTTTTAGGGTTTAATTGGCTATGCATTGTGTGTTAAAGTGAATGTCAAGTATGCATTTAGGGCTTAATTAGATTAGTTTTTGTGTTTAAGTGTTTTTATGGGTTAGTTTGAATCTTTGAGCTCAAATTGTATATTTTTGAGGTACCTTAATATGTGTGCTAGTGTTGCAGGGTAAACAGGAAAGAACAGTGAAGAGTTAAAGAGTTTCGAGCCAAAACATATAGGCCATAATCGTGCATCATGGGCCACGATCCTGACAAAGAGCCTCAAGTCAGGTCACGATCGTGCACTTCAGGCCACGATCGTGACAGAAAGGAAAAAGTGCTGGTCACAATCGTAGCAGACAGGGCCACGATTGTACCCTACATCGGGCTGACACAAAAACTCAATTTTTGGGTGATTTTTGGACCGTTTTGACCTTGAGTTTGGCCTAAAGCTGCTACCAAATAAATAGAACAATACCTAGCAGCCACTAGCAAAGATTAGAGAGCCCAGAGAGCTGTACAAATGTGAGATTCTATCGAAAATCTTAGGGAAAACGTAACTAGAGATCAATCGATTGAGGTAGGAGACGAAGGAAAAGAGGCACGGAGATACGCTTGACGTGACGTACTTCCCGAAACAAGTGATTTCCCATAGTCGCGACTCCGAGATCCATTCTAACAGTATTTTCTACTTTTTATTTTGAATTCATTGATGTATAGGATTTGAGATTGATTAGAATTATTTGTCGTTCAGTGTTGATTCTTTTCTGTCTAAACTCACCTTCGGGTTTATTTATTCTTAAGATTAATAAAATTGATTTGATTGTGTTTTATTTCAATCTATTGTGATTTAATTTGATTCTTCATAACTGGACAATAAACTGATAGGGTGAGCTAGTGAAAATTATTGATTTAGGTTAACGAGAGTTAGGTAAATCGATATGTAGAAAATTGAATAAAACTAGTAAAGTAGTGTAATGAGAGATCGAGCACAAATTTCCGGTAGGTTAATGGACGGCGTTAGAACTAATTTAAGTTTTGGACAAATTGCAAATTGAGATATCGCAATTTCCATAATTTGAATTAGGGATTATTAATTAGGGTTAAGAATTATAACTCGAGAGAGTAATTCACCCTAAGATCATCTAAGCCCATTAAATTGCAATTTTCATAATTGGGTAAATTTTCTTTAATTTCGAATAAATTCTCCCTTTCTCTCAATTGATCGCTTCTAGGTTGAAATTTGGATTATTTATGTGAGTTTGCTTTTGTTGGTTCTTTGGGTGCTTTAATTTCTCGTATTTGATTCTCAATTGATTTACATTTCTGCAGTAGTTGTTAAACTAGGTTTTGCGAACTTAGTTGCCGTTAAATTATAGGACTAGTTCCCTTCTTCGTGGGATCAACACCTTATGTACTATGCGAATGCCCCGTGCGCTTGCAGAATTTACAGAGATTATAAATAATAAAACTTAGAGCATGTAACCTTGAGCGAACAAGTTTTTGGTGTCGTTGCCGGCGAAGGCAACTCAGTTCTACAGTTTAAGGCGTTAGGATAACTTTTGAATTTTATTTTTGTTTTTCATAGTTCTACATAGGAATCGTGCTCTTGCATGAACACAAGAGTCACGAAGGGCTCAAGTCGCGAAATTGAGACTTTAGATTTCGACATAACACGTTTAAAGCGAACCCTTAGGAAAGCTCGGCGGGAAGAAGAAGAAGAGTTCGAGAAAGCACAAATGGCCGAGGAGTTCCAAAGAAACATGGATCAAGAAGTCAACCCCGGTAGGCAACAACAAAGGACCTTTATGATTTTATGAGGCCAAGGTTCAATCCCGCTAACTAAGGAGTGGCTAGACCGCCTGTTCAAGCGGTCTCCTTTGAAATTAAGCCAGCCCTTTTAAACATGCTTCAACAGAATGTCCAATTCTATGGACTTGTAAATGAAGACCCGAACACCCACATCTTGAGTTTTCTCGAGATCTGTGATACTTTTCGGTATCACCAGATGTTGGAAGACGCTGTGAGAATTAGGTTGATTTCCTTTACGCTTAAGGATAGAGCGAAGGTTTGGTATCACTCACTAAGCCCTGCCAGTTGAATCATGATACGATGGACTGCTATTGGATGAGAGAAGACAACCCGAAGCAAGTTCATTATATGGGAGCCCAATTTGGACGTGGAGGGGGTAATAATCCCTACTCCAACACATATAACCCTGGGTAGAAGAATCACCCAATCTTCTCCTGGTCTAATAACAACAATGGAGGGCAGTTCAGACCTTAAGGATAATCGAGCTTCCAACAAGATAAAACAAGCTTGATGGATTTGAAATTGGATAGAATTTTAAACAAGATAGAAGAAATGGAGGAAGCACATAGGAGGCTCGAGAGTAAATTTGAGCAAGTCACAAAGAATCATGGTTCGTCTATCCACAACTTAGAAGTTTAAGAGGGGCAGCTTGCGAAAGCAATGTCAACTCGGAATGCTGGAATTCTTCCAAGCAATACTGAGTCAAACCCGCGAAGGAACATATCATAGTTATAAGCCAGACTCAGGACGAGGAGCTGGAAGAGGTGGACAATGGAGAAGTTCAAATAGTCAAAGACGACCTTCTAAGCAAGATTGTGAGCAAATCAGTACACGTAACTCGACGAATACTCCCGCATCAATTCTTTGCTCAAAAGGAATTATATGCTCAAAGGACAGCAGGAACGTTACAAGAAATCAAGCCAAACAAAATCAAGGAAGTGACGGAACGAATACAATCTGAACTGAAATTACAAGAGTCTGTCACAGAGAAGGGGAAGGAGCGGATACTGGAAGACACCCCAATCATAGTGAAGAAGGATGATCCAGGGGATTTTTTCATCCCCTGCAGTATCAACAAGATCATCATAGATGGGGCATTCGCAATCTTAGGCGCAAGTATAAATGCAATGCCCTACACTCTCAGTCTTAAATTAGGGTTACGAGAGTTAGTGCCCACAAAGTTTTTAGTTAAGACGGCTGATAGAACTTCACTCAAACCGATAGGAATCATTCAAGATGTGCCGGTCAAGGTCGATAATTTTATCTTTCCTACGGATTTCTATATTTTGGATATCAATGAAGATGAGGATACTCCAATGGTTCTTAGACGACCGTTTTTAGCCACTGCACGCTCAATGATTGATGTGGATGGGGGCGAACTAACTTTACGAGTAGGGAAGGAGCAACTAACCTTTAAGGTGACTGTTAGAGAGTACGGAGCTCCTTCAACTCCAGTGGATCGCAATAAACCTGAACCTCGAGGAGAATGACAAGACATTGAAAATCCTACAAATGCCTTCCGAAAGAAGCGCTCGCGAAGGAGAAGGCGAGGCAAAGAAAACTCCAAAGAAGGTGGTAGTTGCAATATGGTAGCAAATATTCAGACTTTGAGATTAATAACGATGCTACCATCAAATCAGCCATTCCAACCACCATGAGCTTTAAGAGGAGCATCGAGCTACCAACATTAAAAGAAGCGTTGCATGGAAGGCAACCCATAGAAAATTAGTTTGTTGTTCAATCTTATTAGATTAGTTGAATTTCGTAGTTAGGTTCATGCTTGTTTTGGTTCAATAAAAGCAAAAAGAGGAATAGGATTTTGGAATCATGAGGAAGAGTACGCAAGCGTATTGAGTGAAGTGAAGAATTATGAACTGAGAGAAGAAAAGAATTGGGAAAAGAACGTCTTGGTGTCAGGATATAGGCACTGGCCACAACTGTGACCTGTCAGGTCACGATCGTGGCCTACGATTTGGAATTCCTTCAGTGGTATACAGTATGCCACGATCGTAGCCTGCGACTATGCACAAAAAGGGAAGGACGTAAACTTTAAGTGACAACTTTACCATTTTACCCTTTTTAACCACCTATTTATTCAATTCTTACTTAACTTTCACCTTCACTTTCATTTTTACTTTATCTCTCTAGAATTCTAACTTTCAAACACTCCAATATCTCTCTAGAATCTTTCATCGTATTTCAACCCAATCATGCCTCGTATCAAGCAAATTGCCCAATGCCTTATGGAACACAACAAGTCACAGGAAGGGGGAGACGAAACTGAGCAGCAAACTTTGGAGCTTCATTTCCTATTTATACAGAGGAAGAAGGTATTCGTTTCCATTCCCTTCGTTCTAGGTAAATTTGTGAGCCTAAATACCTTGATTTTGATACATTAGATCGAATAGAAGTGCGTGAGCAGATAGAAAACCTAGCAGAGAGGATTCAGTGGGGTTAATTTATTATATTCCAATTCCTTGTTTATGAAGAGCTTACCCTAGAATTTTTCACGTCCCTGACCTTTGACTCCAAGAACATTAAGGAATTACAGTTTAGATTGAGGGGGCGAGCGTATGAGTTAACGGTAGAAATTATATGCGACATATGTGGATTCCCTGAATCCACCATTGTTGACCAACATGATCACTTCCATGTCTCCCAATACTGACACGAGCTTACCAAAGTTGAGTGCTTTTATGCCAAAAATGCCCACAACAACATTATCCGATCACATGAACACTTACTGCTGTATAAATTTATGTGCCAGCTGGTCTTTGACAAATCAGAGACCAATAAGTGTTCAACCAAGGAACTGTTCATATTGTGGTACATGGACCATAGTATTCCGGTATGCACATCTACGAATATGCTGAATCGTAGGAGAAACCATCTTAGAATGAGGCACCTGGTGTCCACCATCGCAGAGCATTTTGGTGTGGATCGGAGGGGCTTAACAATGCATCTGCCCAAGTTCCTTGACCACCATCATCTATTTCGAGCAGAGATCATTCACTCCACCAACATGAGTCTACAGGAGATAAATGAAAAGACATATGTGCGGACTAGGATGGGTCAGGCAAGCTCGAGCTTTGCACTACCTAGGCAGGCACGTGAAGCATCAACGAGCGAGGAATCTAAAGAAGAGGACCAACGCTGGACAATAGTTTTGGATGCAATCTTTGAAACCAACAGAACATTAAAGGAAGTGGTACGTACACAAAGATGCCAGAGCTGAGAGATATGCCGACTCCATCAGTATTTCGAAGCTCAAGGTATTCAATTAGTACCTCCATACCATCACCACCTCCATCTCCTTAGTATTTAAGTCTAACCCAAAATTTTTCTCCCATTTTATTTTGTTTTGTGTTATTTATTTTTCTATTATTTTTATTTTTATCGTTAATTTTATCTGTTCTTTGTTATTTTAATTTCTATTTGCACATTTCGTTTATGTGTGTGTCGTGTGTATTCCTTCTCACATTAAGGACAATGTGTTGTTCAAGTGTGGGGAGTGATTTCGTGTTTTTATTTTGTATATGAATTTTGCATACTGTGAAGTGTGTGAATGTGTCAATGGCTTAGATTGAGTGATTTTTTTTAAATTTTGGACATAGTCTATTGGGTTATGAACAATCATTAGCCTACAAAATTAGCAAATTAGGGGGCCTTTAGATAATTATACAACCTAATTAAGACTTAGTCAAAATTTAGCACCCAATAGATTGTCGCATTCATTTATAATTTGAGGCCTTTTAGGTTAAGTAGCTCAACTAGTTTTTTTTTCACAGAAACGAATATCTAAAAGCAACAAGGTAGGCAATAAAAAAAGTTTAATTCAATAAATCACTATTCTGCTGACCTTTGGGTTATAAGTAGAGCTAGTAGCTAGTTGAAAACGTGATGCAGCTAAGTAACCAGATCGACACACATCACAAATGTGTGCCTTCGTGTAAAAAGGCTATAATGACATTTCAACCAAGTTGTTAACAATTGACTTAGTCAAGTAACCGAATCGACATTCATCACAAATGTTTGCCTCCGAGTAAAAGGCTAAGTCCCAAAAAAACTAAATAAAAATAAAATATATATAATAAAAAATTGTGTTTAATTAAAAAACCTATCGAACTTGTATTAGGCTTAAAGTTTCATGGAACAATACCTAGGAACAGTTACTGAGCCTGAGGGACCGAAAAATTATTAATGTGTGCACAATTGAAAAGGGTAAATAGGTTAACACTTAGTCTTGAGTTAGTTGTATATTTAGTTTAAAGCCCTAGACACATGTTTTGCATGTTAATGATTTGACACGACCGATTGATTAGGTTTGAGATTAAATTAATTTCATGAAGATTGAAGCCATTATCTCATTATTGCATTGTGTGTGCTAGTATTGCAAGGTAAACAAGGAAGAACGGTAAAGAGTTAAAGAGTTTCAAGCCAAAACATACAGGCCATGATCATGTATCATGGGCCACGATCGTGACAAAGAGCATCAAGTCAGGTCACGACGGTACACTTCAGGCCACGATCATGCACTTCAAGCCATGATTGTCACGGAAAGGAAAAAGTGTCAGCCATGATCGTGACAGGCAGGGCCACGATTGTGCCTTACATTAGACTGACATGAAAACTCAATTTTTTGGTTATTTTTCAAACTGTTTGTATGACATAGAGCTGCTACCAAATAAATAGAACAATACCTAGCAGCCACCAGCAGAGATTAGAGAGCTAAGAGAGCTACACAAACATAAGATTCTGTCGAAAATCTGAGGGAAAACCTAGTTAAAGATCAATCGATTAAGGAAGGATACAAAGGAAGAGAGGCACGGAGGTTCACTTGATGCGACGTATTTCCCGGAACAGGTGGTTTCTCGCAGTTACGACTCTAAGATCCATTTCGATAGTATTTTCTAGTGTTTATTTCGAATTCATTGATGTATAGGATTTAAGATTGATTAGAATTATTTGTCATTGAATGTTGATTCTTTTTTTTCTAAACTCACCTTCGGCTTTATTTATTCTTAAGATTAATAAAATTGATTTGGTTATGTTTTATTTCGATTTATTGTGATTTAATTTGATTTTTCATAACTGGACAATAAACTAAGAGAGTGAGCCGGTGAAAATCATCGATTTAGGTTAACAAGAGTTAGATAAATCGATAGGTAAAAAATTGAATCAAAATGGTTGAGTCGTGTAATGAGAGATCGAGCACAGATTGTCGGTAGGTTAATAGATAACGTTAGAACTAATTTAGGTTTTGGACAAATTGCAGATCGAGAGATTGCAATTTTCATAATTTGAATTAGGAATTATTAATTAGGGTTAAGAATTATAACTCGACAGAGAGTAATAATTCTTAACCCTAATTAATTAGAGAATAATTACCCTAGGATCGTCTAGGCCCATTAAATCGAAAATTACATAATTGGGTAGACTTTCTTTAATTTCGAATAAATTCCCCCTTTCTCTCAATTGGTCACTTCTAGGTTGAAATTCGGATTATTTGTGTGAGTTTGCTTTTCTTTGTTCTTTGGGTGCTTTAATTTCTCATATTTGATTCTCAATTGATTTAAATTTCTGCATTAATTGTTAAATTAGGTTTTGCGAACTTAGCTACCGTTAGATTTTAGGACTAGGTCCCTTCCTCGTGAGATCGACACCTTAAGTACTACACAAATGACCCGTGCGCTTACGAAATTTACCGAGGTTATAAATAGTAAAACTTAGAGCGTGTAACCTTGAGCGAACATTTTTTTTCTAGTTTCCGTAGTGATTATGTAAATGTTGAAGGTGGTAGTGGTAGTGGAGGTAGTGGTACTGGTAGTGTTCCATCTTAGGCTCAAGAAGAAGTATCTGAACCTGATGTAAGGAAGAGAAGAAGGCAGTTGACTAGTTTCTTTGTACCAAAAACAACTGCTGGAGCTCAACCTTCAATTCGTAGTGCAATGCAATCAAGAGATGCGGCTCACAATGTCGATATAACAGTAGCTGGATGGTGGTATGATATAGGCTTATCAGTCAATGCTTCTCAATCTTATTATGATCAACCTATGATGGATGTAATTGCCTCTTATGGTCCGGGATACAAAGGTCCTTCGATTGATGACTTAAGAGGTAAACTTTTGAGTTGTTTTGTTTCTAAAATTAGAAGTTATTTGGAAGAAAGAAGAGTGAATTGGGGTACTTATGGACGTTCAATCATGTGTGATGGTTAGATAAATAGGAGACAAGAGCCTATTATTCATTTTTTGGTTTATTCTACAAATGACTTTATATTTTTTTAAATCTATTGATGCATCTAGCCTTATTAGAAATACTGAGACTTTGTTTGGGATATTTGATGAAGTTGTGAATGAGGTTGTGCCAGAAAATATTGTTCAGTTTATTACTGACAATGATTCTGCTTAAAAAGCGGTAGAAACAGGTATCAGAATTTGTATAGTTCTTTTTTTTAGACTCCTTGTGTTACACATTGCATTGACCTAATGCTAGAGAACATAGGAGATCCTAGGTATTTTCCTGTTATTGATGAGACTATGCAGAATGCTAAAAAGATGACAAAGTTCATTTATACTCGTGCATAGGTATTGAATTTTATGAGAAAGGAAAATTACCAATGGTAAGAATTTGTATTGTCCTACTGTGACAAGATTTGCAACAAATTTCTTATCACTTTAGTCTTTTGTTTCGATGAAAAAAGAATTAAGACAAATGTTTAAAAATGATAAGAAGATTGCATCTCAGTATGCTAGGTTTAATGCTGGAGTGGAGGTTTGTAATATTATACTGAAAGATAGAGAATTTTGGTCTCAATGTCAATTTGTTATCCGAGTTTGTGAGCCTTTGGTGAGGGTGCTTCGCTTGATTGATAGTGAAGAAAAGCTAACAATGGGTTATATTTTTTATGCCATAGAGAAAGCGACAGAAGTAATCAAGGCCAATATGAAACATATGCCTCGTACACACCATATCTTTCAATCATTAATGAGAGAAGGGAAAGACAACTTTCTTCTCCATTGTTTGCAGCTGGGGCATTTTTTAATCTTAGTGTTTATTTTAGACTGGATCTTAGTAAGTAAACTAAAGTTAATAGAGGAATGCTTTTAACTATTACAACAATTGTTAACATTGATGCGATGAAACAATATTTTGTACCCCCCCCCTAATAGCTCCTATAGAATGAGAATGTTATCTCCAATATTTCTCTTAGGTAAGAAGGCCTCTTGAGCAGGATTTATAACTTCTTTCTGAACCAATTTAAGCTTCATAACAAGCAGCTTAGCAATAACTTTATAAATTGTTGTGCAACAGGAAATGGATCTGAACTCTGTTATGAAATAGGGGTTTTGCTTTTTGGGTATAAGTCATATATATGAGTGATTTACTTCCTTAACCATTTTGCTAGAGGAGAAGAGCTCTAAGATAGCTTTAGTAAATAGGTTCCCTATAATCTCCCAAGTGTTTTGAAAAAACAATGTTGGAAAACCATATGGTCCTGATGCTTTTGATGGATGTAGGCTAAAGAGAACTTCCTTGATTTCTTGAGGTGTAAACGGGGTAATTAATGTGTATTTAAGAGTTTGGTTTTGTGTATCCTCAAGTATGTCTTTCACAATGAAGCCATGCTATCAGTTTTCTATTATTCCCATTAGTTTTGAGAAGTAGTTCCTAACTATTTTGATCAAATAATACTGTTATGTGATGAAATTTCCCTGATTATCTTGCAATTCTGTTATGGTATTTCTGCTTCTTCTTAAAAGAAGAGATGCATGAAAATATCTAGAGTTGAAGTCACCATCTTTTATACAGTTCAATCGAGCTTTCTACTTTAATATGAGTTTTGGAAAGCTAGTTCCTCCTGATGTTCCTTCAGCCACTTGGTTTCAGTATTTCTGAGATCGTAATTTTGAGGGTGATTATAGCAGGATGCCTAAGTTTCTTCCAACTTCTTTTTAATATTAATGAGACTTTGATTCTTCATTCTAACAAAAGCCTTGATTGCATTCTTCATTGATTTTAACTTCTGTACCACTGATAAGTTTTATACCCCTGCACTTCTATACTCTAACATCTATTTATAATCTCCAGAAATCCTTCCATTTGTGTGACCATATTAAAGAATTTGAATGGTGCTCCATATCTAATCGGTTCAATAATCTTTTATATAAAGATATACGAGTGATTTGAAAACACCTTATCTCCAAAGTGTATATATGATTGCAGGAACTTGCACATCCAGTTTTGATTCACAATTGCTCTATCTAGTTTCTTCCTGATCAATATTTATCCTTATTACTTATTTGTCTAAGTAAAGAGCCTTCCTATTGATCTTAAATCCACCAAATTCACCTTTTGGAAAAGATGAGTTAGTTCTCCACTTACCTATTTTATATCTGATTCTGCCTCAACTTCATTAGAACTTAGAAAGTAGTTAAAATCCCTAGTAGCTATCCATGGAATCTACACTCCAACTTGAATTTGTTATAGGTCAGACTATAATTTCTCCCTTTGAAAAGCAAAATTTGAAGCATACATGAGAGTTACTTCAAAGGCAGGAAACATACCTTTAATGTGACAGTTGAGATTTAAAAGTTTCAAAAGGAGTAATATCAACATTTATCAAATGGGAATCAAGAAGATTTGGGTTGACAAAATATTTTATTTTACAGAATTGGATCAGATCATTGGAATCAATTTGAAAACTAGAAAAATAACCTAGTATGATCTTAAGTAAGGGCATAGTTAGTAAGCATCGCAATTTCTAGAATTCAAATCTATAAGAGAAAAAATGTGTTTAAATTTGTTAAAATCTTATCCTAGCCAAATTTAGGTGGAAATTAATAAACTTATGATCTAGGGAATCCAAAGAATCACAACAAAAAGAATTTGACATGAGGTTCAATGGCTATAAATGGAGCCAAGGTGAAGGAGCCAAACATTCATATTTTCCATTTGTAATATTTATCCTTTTACAAAAGTCTTTTCCCTCTTTTTAGTAGACTTTAGAGTAGTCTTTCTTAATTAGATGTTAGTCAAAGTTATAGCCATTGTCAACTAATTTTCTTGAGCTTAGTTAAAGGAAGTAGAATCCTTTTGAAACCTTAAAATTGGGAGGAAATTGGGTCTTAGTGTTAATTGTTTCATTTATTCATATATTGAATTGCTTTTTTATTCTTTTATTTTATGATCATTTTGATTAATTTCTAATGTATGTGATTAGTAAATTGATTAAAATGATCATTATAAGTTTTAATTTGTTGTATTAGAAATTATTACCTTTACGAAAAGCATTCAACTAGATTAAATACAACCACAAATGTGTTGTTATCTTGCTTTAATGGTATTTCTTTTCTTAAAACTATTATTTAATTAAATTTTTTATCGTATCAAAGGTTTTTAAATATAAGGCTTAATTGAATTACGTATTTTTGTAATTCAATTAACTAAGCTTAAGGAAAGACATATATTTAAATATCACATCGAGTATATGTTTGATGAAAAAAATATTTTAGGATGATGATTAGTTGTGGTTTTAAAATATGGGACCAACTATAAACCAAGGTTTGTTTTATTGTTAACTCTTATTTTATTATTCATTTTATTCTCTTTTTTACATAATTCCATATTAAAATAACCCCTATTTTATTAAGAATTTTGTTTTGTAACGATTTACAAAACAAAATTCCTTATGGATCGACTCTTACTGATTGTAGGAATTTAGGAACTAATTTAGGGTACAAATGAGAGTTCCACCAAATTTTTAAGTCGTTATTGGGAATAAAAAGTTTGTATGATCATTATGAGATTTTTAAAGGAATCTAGTTTACAATATAATCTAAAGATTGAAAGGATTATGGAAAAGTTAAGGAAAGAAATAAAGATTAAAAATAGCGCAACGCTACAATTGGTGAAACAATATAAATCATGGAAAACAACCAAACACTATAAGAACTTGTTAAATTAGATTTGAACCAACAATCAAAAAATAATATTTCCTAATTTCAATGCATACTACTTTGAATTAAATATGATTTAATTCATTTATTGCCAACTTTTTGTGATACTATGAGTGAGGATTCAAATAAGCATCTTCAAAAGTTCCATGTTGTATATACAAGAATGAGGTCTAATGCATTACCAAAATCAAATCAAATTAAGGGCTTTCCTATTCTCCTTTAAAGACAATGCCCAAGATTGGTTATATTATTTTCCATATGTTAGTATTACTATATGGAACAAAATGAAGAAGTATATAAACGAAATGAAGAAGCAATTTTTGGAAAAAAAATCTTTCCAACTTTAAAGGTTGCAAACATTTGAAAGGAGATTTATGGCATTCATGTCAATTTACAAGTATTAGGAATGTTTCAAAATGTTATGGCCTAGATATCCACACCACCAAATTGATAAATAACTTCTAATTTAGTATTTTTATGAAGGATTTCTACCAATTGAAAGGATTATCATCGACGCTGCTACTAGGGGAGCACTTGTTGACAAAACAACAGATGAGGCATACATATTGATCATTAATATGGCATCCAATTCCTGATAATTTAGTGATAGGACAGACCAATTAGCTTGATGAGTTAACGAGGTAAATATTTCTTCTTTTGAAAAATGTATGGATAATCTTACTGCACTTATTCGTCAATTGGTTGTAGGAAAAATGCAAATAGCAAAGGTTTATGGAATATATTTGGTAATGAGACACCCAACCAATATATTTCTAACCTTATAAGAAGATTCAATAAAACAAGAAAATGTAGTAAGAGATTTTCTAAGACAACCTTAACACTAATACAACCCATATTCAAACACCTATAACCCCAGTTGGAGGGACCATCCAAAATTTCAATATGGTAATGTACCGTTAAATTAACATGTAGCTCATTTTCAACAATTCAAGCCACCCCATCCTTAGAGGTAGTTACAACACACTCAAATATTCAATTCAGATATGTCGTTTGATGAAATATTTAAAATTTTGGCTATTAACACTTTGAAATTTTAGTAAGTGACAAAAATTTCAGCTAGAAACTTATTCAAGTTTAAGAAAATTAAAGACTTAAGTGGGATAAATGGCGAATACGTTTAACTGCTTAGAGAACCAAAATCACACAAATTACCAACCAAAATGTTGATAAATCCCATTGAAATTGCAAGTGCTATGTTATTAAGAAGAGGTAGGGAGGTAGGTCCAAAACTTGAGGTTAGTATACACCAAAAGCGGCCAAACAGAGTTGAAAAAACACATTTTAACATCTGACTTGGCTAAATCGAAATCCAAGGAAGGTAAGTCTCCTTTTATGAGCAATTTTAAGCTTGAACCTCCATTTTTTTAAAGATCTAAGAGACATACACAAAACTAAAATCATTATTCCAAAAATCTAAGGTCAATATACCCTTATTTGATACTATAAAGCAGGTGTCAAGGTATGTAAAATTTTGAAAGAAAATTTCATAACCAAAAGAAAAAAAAAGTTGAAAAGAATTGAAAAAATCAAAGTTAATTAAATTTTTTTAGCAATAATTCAGAAAATCTTCTGAAAAAGTGTAAAGACTCAAGTATGTTTCTCATCCCTTGCTCTATTGGTAGTATTAAGTAATGTTTTCAAAACCAAACTAGACATCAAACTAGTCAAAGAAAAAGTTTAAGGTTTAAATGTTCAAACAATTTTAAACCGTTATAAAACCGATATATAATAAATAAGAAGTAAAAAACTATAAGAATAAGTAAAATATAGTATAAAATAAAATATTTTATTAAAATAAAAATGCATTAATAATGTCTATTAATATGTAATGAACTTATAATAAATCTAATAATTTAAACTAAGATTGAATCTAATAT
>JAOQML010145610.1:0-14978 GCA_027568935.1 Erythroxylum urbanii | reverse complement strand
TATTCAATTATTTATTAATCTTATATTTGAAGGTCTATTAAGTTACTAACTCTCATTGTTCACCTTAACATAAGTAACTTAATTCAATCTCTCGATTTATTACTAAGCATACCAAATATCACAAATCATTGATATATCTATTGAATTCAACAAGAATAAAGTTTAACAAAACATATCAAAAACAATCCCTAATATGGATTTAGAAACCCATAATCATGCTCAACATCCTAGTAATCCAAATCAACATCCAAGAAAATGAGATATATGAATAGAAAAGAATGAAAAACTTTTGGTGTCTTGATATGGAAATATGGAAAATATGGAGGTGCTCTTGATGTCTCCCCTTTGATCTCTTGGAATTTGATGTGCAGCCCACTTTTTCAATGTTTTTCTTTTCCTTAAATACTTCTTTAGGGTTCTAGGGTTGTGTCTAGGGTTTCCCCCACTTAATTTGGTTCCAAAAATAGCCCTAAAACTTTAAGAATACAAAAATTTTGCATGTTGGAAACACCTTATCATGATCGTGCATGATGCCACGATCTTGACTCCTACTTATCCATCTTCTCTGTCACGATTATGCATGGAGCCACGATTGTGTTGGAGAGTTTATCCTCTTGCCATGCATGATTGTGGCATTGTACATGATCGTGGCTTCTTCCCTTCTCTAAATTCTTCCTCTTTTCTTTAATTTCTTATTTCCACTCATTATCAAACCCCCTTGAAACATAAACTTAAGATCAAATTCTTACTCTAAACCAATCAAACAATTAAAACACTTAAAAAAACTTAAAAAGAACACAATTCTAAGTCCTAAAAAATGATTTTCTTTTAAGAAAATACTTAAAAACACACTTAAACACCTAGAAGACATACTATAATATACACCTATCAACATCTCCACACTTAAATCTTTGCTTGTACTCAACAAAACTAAAACAATAGCAAACAAAACACAAAAACATATAACACATAGTTATGGAATAATACAATAATGATACAATGACATCAAATCTTATGAAATTAACTTAACCTCAAACATCAACCACTTAAAAAGTGCCAACATATTAACATATTCCATTCATGTTTAAGTGCTTGGATATTTGATCAATTAAAACAAAGAATATCACCAAGTAACCCTTCATGAAAATTCTTGCTAGTTTTAAAAGATTAGGAGGTTGAATTTTATTAAAAGCATCATTTTTTAAGACTTTTTTTAACAATCAACTAGTCTTTTGATATGAATGAAAACACCTTGTCATGAATATCCCCCAATTATTTAACTAGATTACTTTTTTTATTTAGCTTGGTTATAATGTCATTTTAGCCTTTTGACATGAAGACAAACATTTTGTCATGAATGTCCTAGGTTACATAATTATATCGCAACTTTTAACTAGCCACCAACTTTATTTTTAACCCAATTTTCTTAAAAAGGGCCAGCAAAATAGTAATTTTATTTAATAATTTTTTATTTAATTTCTTAGCCTACCTTATTTCATTTTAGTCATTCACTCTCCTGAAATGGTACTAATGATGCTAACCAATTTAAATGAGTATAATTATAAATGTATCCAAACAAGTGTTATAAAGTATCAAGAATAGGTGCCATATCCTAATTAACATGCATATTCATCCCAAAAATACTTAAAATATAAAATTCACAAGTTACTATGCCTTTACAATTTAAATGACCATGTCTAAAGTAAGCCAATTCTATTCAATTCATGTCATTGACACATTCTTACAATGCACACATCATGCAACTGAATGTTCACATAATGCCAACCTAATCAAAAATTAACACAATGCAAATGCAAAATTCCCAAACATAAATGACATGCTAATGGATAAACGTCCCTACATTTGAATAACACAATTTCCTTAATGTGGAAACAAAAACAGTACAAATAAAGAGAAATAACAATAAATAAAAAGTAAGAGCAAGAAAACTTATGGTGATCCTGGTGGTTATGGTGATAGAGATGGAATTTGAACACCTTGGACAACAAAATATTTATGTATTTTCTTCGTTTAATACTACTGTTGAAGCTGATGGCGCACTACCTCCTTCACTTTTGCCTCTATAGTGTCCAAATGACCCTCCAAGCGCTTGTTATTTTCTTCTATTTTGTTAAGCATTTTCTCCCTGCTTGCCTCTTCGTCCTCCTAGAATTCCTTGCTTGATGAGACTTATTAGTGGTGTTGTGGCAGTGTTAAACTAGAATTCACCTGCCTTGTCCTGTGTTTAACTTGTGATTTCTTACCAATATCTCAGAGTTCCATATTATGGCACTCCAAGATCTCCACTCGCTGCAAATGCGAATAATTTAAAAACTAAGGAAAATAAGGGTTAGTTCATCAATAGGAAGACCATAAAAATGAGCTAATGTAGTGACAAGAAAACCCATGCCTAGATAGCTACTTATCTTATTAAGCTAAGTAACTATTGTTTGAAAATTTTGGGTTGAGGTACAAACTTGAACCTTATGTTCCATGCACCAAAGGATAGATAAATCTTTTCTAGAACACTTTTTACTTTGAGTTTTTACAGAACCAGTTTGACACATTAATTTATGTAGTAACAAATGTTTAGGATTTTGAATAACATTATTAAGAGCATTTTTTGAATTAAACTCATCCAATCCTGTTAATTTTTTTCAATATTTAGCAGCGTGAAAGTTTTCATGTTTTTCAATAATTTTTAATTTTGAAAAATCACATATGTCCTCCATAACATCACAATCCACATTATAAGGTTTTCACGCAATTGAAACCAAAAATTATATAACTTTTGCAACTCATAATGTAAAGTGGTGTAAAATTCAAGGGTTAATTCTTCATATAAAGGATAATCCAAAAATATAAATTTGTCTCATTGAATTCTAGCAGTTAAAGTTTCAAATTTTCCTTTCGAATCTAGATTTTTTAATATTAAAAAATCAAATTAACATGGTTCCATAATAATTCTTGAATGAAGATTTTTGAATTTTTTACCTTCTTCTTACGTGAAGATTAGAAAAGGAGCTCCAAAATCCCTGGCTAAGTCACGTGCACCACTTCCCGACACCTTCGATTTTCCTTTTAGATTTGAGCAATTTGAAATTTGCTTAATTCTTTGAGCCATGATGGATAATAGAACTTATAAAAATAACCAAAAAACATAGCAAAAGAAAAAAACCTAAAAACGTGGGAGAAAGAAAGTGTGGAGAAAATCTTGCAAAACCCACTTAAAAGATGTGATTTTGTGTGGGAATCACTAGGTTTCTGTAGAAACAATCATAATCTAGATGAAAGATGCAAGAAAAGATTCAAAACCAAGTGAGAATGAAGAGAGATTTGAGAGAAAATAGAGAGTTATGGAGGTGGCTGTTAGTTTAGAGAGAGAAAATGAGAGTTGGAAGAAGAGAAAACAAGTATTTAAAGGGTTAGGGTTTGAAAAAAAGAGCAAATTATGGATTTTTAATGTGGATCATAAGAGGGAGTTACATTCTCATCTACCACCGTTATGGCTCCAGCCATGATCGTGATAGAGAGGCTTCCCTTTTGCCATGCATGATCGTGCATGGTGTGACAATCTTAGCATGCTTAGAACACTCCATTTTTACCACATTTTGCTCTATTTTCCTCATGTATCCCCCGAAACTTGTTCCTTAACCCTTAAAAACTTTACAAAAATGATATTCAGCAATCAAAATCACTCCAAAAATAGAAAATAGCAAACCTACATACACAAATTTACAAAAAAAACCTAACTAACATAACATACTAATTTTTTGTCATTAGCTTGACCATTCATCATTCAAATTTTGTTTAATCAAGTGAAAGGAAAGAAATTACTTCCATTTCTTATGAAAAGACTCCTTCGAGATACAACTTACATCTGTGTCCAATCACCTTGAAGGTTTCCTTTTTATTGTTCTCAAACTCTAAAGTTCCATGCTTGAATACGTGGGTTACCTTAAAAGGCCCACTCTATTGTGCCTTAAGTTTTCTTGGAAACAACTTCAATCGCGAGTTAAATAATAACACCACATATCCTACCTTGAACTCCTTTTTTTATATGAGAATCATGCCACTTCTTAACGTTTTCCTTATACAACTTGGCATTCTTATAAGCATTCAGTCAAAGTTTGTCTATCTCATTCAACTATAGATGCCTCTTCTCACCTGCTTGCTTCCAATTAAAATTCAAGGCTTTTGTTACCCAATATTCCCTATGCTCCAACTCCACAGGTAGGTGAAAGGCTTTTTCATAAACAAGTGAAAATGGGGTCGTACCAATTAAAGTCTTAAAGACAGTTTGATAGGCCTATAAAGCATCATCTAACTTTAACGCCCAATCTTTCCTTGAACTGTTGACCATCTTATACAATATTCTTTTAAACTCACAGTTGATAACCTCCACTTGCCCACTTATTTGCGGATGGTACAAGATGACAACATTATGGTGGACTCTATATCTTTAAGAAGAGCATTGAAAGATTTATTACAAAAATTTGCTCCGCCATCATTAATTATGGCTCGTGGCACTCCAAACCTATTGAACAACCTCTTAATGAACTTCAACATCACTTTTCCATTATTAATTGGAGTCTCCATTGCTTTAGCCCATCGTGATACATAATCCACTTTGACTAAGATATAAGTATTGCTCATGGAGGATGGAAAATGTCCCATGAAGTCTAGTCCCCACATATTAAACACTTCAACTTCTAGAATGTTAGATGATAGCATTTCATCTCTTATAGAGATGTTTCGCACTTGTTGGCATCTGTCATATTGTGCAACAATGTCACAAACATCCTTGAACAAGTTCAACCAATAGAAACTGCATTCTAATACTTGTGCCGCCATCTTGTTCACTCCTTAATGTCCTTCATAATGTCCTACAAAGGTAGATTCATGACAATGTGTCAGTATGTCTAGTTGTTCTTCCTACTAAACACATTTTCTAACTAATCCATCAGCACATATTTTATAAAGTATTGGTTTATTTCGTAAGTAATGAGTTCACTCATATAAGAACCTTTTCAATTGTTAATAAGAAAAATCAAAGGCAAGGATAGCATCCACGATGTAATTTGCTATATCAGCATACTATGATACCATAAGGCAATTTAGCTACATCATGGTTTCATCGAGGAATCATTCCTTAATGAAATCATGATGTAGCTAAACTGCCTTATGGTATCATGGTATGCTGCGTTCATTGATGAAACCATGATGTAGCTAAACTACCTTATGGTATCATGGTATGCTGATATAGCAAATTACATCGTGGATGGAATCATTCATTGATGTCATCACTTTGCTATAATTCCCCTCCTTCAAGACATGATAAGTTGTTAGCAACCACATTTTTAACTCCCTTCTTATCTCTAATCTCCGTATCGAACTGTTTTAAGTTCTACCTATAAAGCTTTCTTTTTACTCTCCTCGCTTGGGGAGTCATCATTCACCAAACTCTCTTGAAATAGTTTGCTTAAATTATAATTAGCGAAATCCTCCCTCACTGATGGATTAATCATATCATTACAATAATATGAATCTTTAAGAGAAGGATATTTAATAGCATTAGGTAAATTGAACTCCCTTCTCTCATTACCAACACTTAGGGAAAGTTTTGCATTTTTCACATAAATAACAACTCCATCTACAGTTAGGAAAGCTAAGCATGATGGGGATTTGAGTATCTTCCTCCATCTCTAAGACAATAAAATTAGTATGAATAAAACCTTACTAATGAGTAATGATCTTCCAGTTATAAGGAAATAGTTGTGGATTTTAAACCACATATCTTAAGCTTCTTACAAATGGATAAAGGAATAATAATTACACTTTCCCCTACATTAAACAAATCATAATTAAAGTTCATATAACTACTAATATATAGAATAGAAAAACTACTAGGATAATACAACTCTTATTACAAGGTTGATTTTGAGGTTAGTAAACTCAAGAATTAATACCCTGCAATTGTGATATAATCTACACACTTGATCTAGCAGACGTCGCTCCCTCATTGAGTAACATCATCAATGTTATAAAAGGTGATTAAATGAAGCAAAATATTTCCCTCTCATAAGAAAAGGAGACAACATGATATAACAGGCTATTTTATGGAGCAAAAATATGTGAAACACATAAGAGAAAAGGAACTAGCGATGATAGATAAAAAAGGGTATTGTATTACATAATTTTTGAAGTAACAATGCACACCATACTTTTGGAAGATTTACATTATATTAATATCCATCTAACCTTAACAGTTTACATACATATTGACATTAAACTGATTTGGATAGTTACCAAGAAGTTTTAAAAAATATTGTCCAATAATAAGGGGACATTAGGCATGATACGTGTAAGACATGCACATTACTACTTGCATTTACATATAGTTGTCTATGCACTTTATGCATTTACGTTAGAACACATACAATGTTCACCTTGCAGCCAATGTCGTCCATGCAACATTGTAACACCGACATAATGTTCATGTAGCTAACTAAAACACAATCTGTCTAGCAATGTAATTTCATGTTCCAACATCTTTAGTTTTTGTGGCTACACAATTAAAGGAACAAAAGGGATCTTACAACACTCCTCAAATAAAGCTACAGTTTCATAAATCTCAAAATTCTTTTTATTATGTCATAACTCCTTTAAAAAATTATCATGTAAGGGCATTTAAAAAAAATGCCCTTACTAATATATAGATTTTGAAGAACTTCAAAAAATTTCTCAAATTGTTTATCAAGTTTAACCTTATCTAATATTTAAAAGGACATGGGTTGATTATATAGTATAGGGGAATCATATTTGGGTTCCTAATCTTCTCCTCTTTGGTCTCACTTTTCTCACTGGGTATCTCATCCTCTTTGTATTTCTCATTCTTAACCTCTCTCACATTAGGGTTCTCTAATAGCTTACTAATGCTCAATGTCATAACCTTGCAATGCTCTTTAGGGTTCTCAAGTTGGCCAGGAAGTTGACTAGGTGGTCTAGTAATAGAGTTGGCTTATTGGATAATTTAAGCTTCTAGCTTCTTATTATTTGTTTCTGAGGTGTTAACATTAGAAATAAGTTACCTAATTGCTTCAATGAACCCGTAATTTTGCTTTGATTAGTCTACTAGAAGATTTTCAATTAAAGCCTTTAAATTAGACTTTTAAGGAGGGTGGTTAAAGTTCCTTGATTGATAACTAGTTGGTTACCTAACATTGTTTTGACAAATTAGGTTAGATTTGCACCCATAAAATGTTGTGCTAATTTCTCAAACCAAAATCATATGTGTTAGAAAAAGGATTATTTTTTAGGTTGGGATTATTGTTATTTTTTAGGTTGGGATTACTGACATAGTTAACATTTTCAACTAATGAATAAAAGAAAAAGGAATTCCATAAAAGATAATCAATAGCTACATGTCCTAACGATCCATAGATATCAAATTAAACAATAGATTCTCCCATATAATTCATAGTCATATGATCAATTTTTTTGATAAAGCATTAACCTTAGCAGCATGAAGATTCAAAGCATCAATATCATACTCACTTGGAACCTTCTTTGGAATGACTACTTTACGTGACCATTAAAACTAATTTTGACCTATATCCTCGATCAAGTTTTATTCTTTATCTATATTCTTATTCATAAGAGTACCACTGGTAGTAACACCAACTAAAATCTTAGTATTATATGTCATCTCATTGCAAAAGGGTTGAAGAGCGAACCTCTTCTCAAGCCCATGATTTGGGCATGATCTCAATAGTTCCTTATACCTCTCTTAAGCTTCATAAAATAATTTACCTTACCTTTAATTAAAATTTGTGATTTTATTTGTAAATTGAGTAGTTTTCATAAAGGGGAAATATATAGCAAGAAATGTTTAGGATAGTTGATCCCTAATGGAGATAGATCTTGTTGGCAAATTTTTCAACCATATTTTTGCCTTACTCCTTAGTGCAAAAGAGAATAACCTTAACTTGATGGCATTTGGTAAAACACTATTAAGCTTTAGGATATCATACTACTATACGAATATTGAGAGATGCAAATTTGGATATTTAGTAGGAATTACTCTAAATTGGGTTTGTTGTACTATTGAGAGTAGAGAAGGTTTTAGATTAAAGTTGTTGGCTTCAAAATTTAACCTTGGAATTCCTAAACTAACCCATTGAGCAATTAGTAAGAAAAAATCTTTCAAAAACTTAGTATTTTTTTAGCAATCTTGCATCTTCATCCTTTATTCATCTTTTTACTTTCCTTTTTATATGTAGGTTTCATTTGATTTAGAGATCTAATTTAATAATATTCCTAAGATTTTTGGTTAGTTAAATACACGATATCAACTATGAAAGAGAAAATATTGAGAAAATGAAGCAAATAATAATGAAACACAAGAAAAATGTCTATTATAATCAATTTGTTAATTAAATCAATATTAAAAAATAATAGTCTTCAACAATAATGCCAAAAACTTGATGTTGTTTTATTAACTACAAGCATACGGTGTAGTTGTAGCTAGCACTAGCAAGTACACGTCAATCTCATGAGGACTAGTTATTAATTACTGATTTCTTATAAGTTTAATTATTTAGACTATTAAACACAATTAATTGAAATGAAATGTATGAACAATTATAAAACACCAAATTGAAATAGTGATCAATTATAAAACAATCTATAAATAAATTAGATTTAGGTAAGATATTCCTTAGTACTATACTATATTTTAACTTCCTAGTTTAATGAATAAATTTAATTAGACTAGTAAGGACTCCTAAGTTACAATTATACTCTCTCTCTCGAGCAATATATTCCTTATTATTAGATCTAATTAGTTTAAACATATTTCTAATTAAGACAAACCAAGAATGTATTAATCGAATTCATAAATTATTGTGATAGGTTTATCCTAACCTAGGAGAATAATGCAATTCTCTCTCTTGAGTAATCCATTTAAGCCTCATAATTTATGTTGTGATCTAAACATGCAAATTATATCTCAATATCAATGTATGAATCTAAATGTTTAATCTTCAACTTATGTTTCTTTAATTAAAACCAATGTATGAACATAAACAATTCTCAATAAAAATAAGGAGTTCATTAAACCAAAATATTTATTTAAAACGTCACATCATATAGCTTATCCCACATAAATCAATATCCCAATTACTTTATTAATAATCAAGAAAGAACAACTTAAAAACAAGGAAGAACAATAGATAAAGGAAACATATCATGAATCTTTAAATTCATGTTGAATCATGTTGAAACTCTTATTTACTATTCCAAGATTGTCTTTCCTTTTAATCTCTAGATATTTGGTTGGCTCCTAATTGACTTTTTTTGCTCAAAAAATAATTTTTGTTAAAAAAATTCTCTCTTTATTCTAACGACCTCTTCTTCTAATAAATTAAACCTTAAATTTTATGCACAATATAGGCCTAACATAGGATTATGTAGGCTTTTTGTTGCGTTATCTTCCATTTTAGAAATTTTACATAATTAATCATCATCAACACATGGTTGAACAAAAGACTGTGTTACCACCATGTTTGTGAACATAGGCCAAATATAGATGTATGTTGGTTATGCTTAAAGAAACAAAATTACCCTTTTTATAATATGGCCTAAACATAGTGACAAGTAGGTGTTGTGTTCCTAAGATGAAAGGTCTCCTTAAGAAATGGAACGGGATATGGTTAAACAAGAATGGAAACTCCATATTGTGTTGCTACTGAGTTCCAATCCTTTCTCTGAATCTTTTAAACTTTCTCAAAATCGACTTAATTATTCTCTAAATTAAATCCTTTTGCATAAAGAGGCTAGAATAAGACCTATACCAAAATATAACTCACTTTAAGTACCAAGTCATACAAAAATACCCAAAATACCCCAAAAACATAAAAAATCATGTTAAAAATAAAGTCTATTTTGCATATATCACATGTTCCTTAAGCATACAATTGAGCACATACTAATTTTTTCCTCCGTTTCTTATACATTTATAAAATAACCAAATTAATTTGTTTAATGTACCCAAATGAGCTTAGATGCTTGATTTGTAGTTTCCTTCTATTTAACTCACTTCCATGAGGGTTTACTCTTCAAACTTTGTTTCATGAAACAAAATTAGTCACCATTCTCATAATTACCATAAAAGTGTACCATATTATATAAATAACAGAGGTTGGTGCCATGATAATGAACATTGTGATTTTGGTTCATGAATGCATTCGTTATTCTTTTATAAGTATATTAGTGATAGGGATCTCTACTTTAGATAAATGATTGAAATGGTCTTATAGATAGTGAAGAGAACTAGCATAATTATATGTATGAGACATGCTTCTTTAATTGTATTGATGCTTATGAGGAGTGTCAACATGTGTCATGACATTATACTTAGTATAAGGCCTAAGAGAATATGAGTAAGATTAGAGGTTGTAATGTGTTTTTGTATAAAATGATTATTTTTTTCTTTGATATTTTTTAATTATAGGCCTAGATTGTGAACCATACATAAAAACAAAAGATTTGCTCTTAGGATGAGATCTAGTAGACATGGCATATGCATATGTTTTATATGTATACTTAAATATTGATGCTCTATGTTTGTTTGTCATTTTAGGCAATATTTCTTCATTGTACAAATGCTTTCATTTAAAAAAGGTAGTTTTGGTGATGAAAACACTCTCATAACTATATATAATTTCATGCCTATTATTTGAACTCTTTTGATCTTCTAACATGTTTTCAAATTTCTCACTCCCTTTTGTAAACTTGGAAAATTAGTCCTTTAGGGGATAAACCTCCTTTTTCAATGTTTTGTTCTCATTCCATCTACACTATGATTATCAGTAATGGTCGCACTCTTAGATGGCTTGATGCTATAAAATTCACTTTATATCTTATCACTTTCACTTATGCATGCATCTAGATTCTTTTGAGCCTCTTTAATTTTGGAAGATATTTTTTCTTTTTTAAAATATAATTTCAAGGCTATCAATAAGTTCATTATATGTCAAATCATCATCACTATCTAATCACCTTTGAAGTCCTTTCTTTTTTACAAGTTTTTCTTCATCAAGAATGTTTTGAACAATTTAGTGATTAAGGCAATGTCCCTTAAGCACTTTCATTATTTTATGTCAAGATGCAAAGAACTAATAGAAAGAACAATTACAGAGGAACAAAATCAAGGAGAATAGTAAAGAACCCTTATGGACTTCATGAGGCTAGGGTAATGCAAGTCAATATGGGATAATGAGACCACCAACACTGCTGAGTATGCTACAAATCAATGTTCAATTTTATGCACTGGCCAATGAGGATCCTAATTCTCATCTAACCAACTTTCTAGAGATTTTTGACACTTTAAAATACAATGGGTTATCAAAAAATGCAGCCATTTCCTTTTACACTTGAAAATCGAGCCAAGTTATAGTTGAACTTTTTTAACTTAGAGAATGTCACAACATGGGAGCAGTTGGTGTAAGCTTTTTGGCCAAAAATTTCCCCTTAACAAATACCACTATAATCATAAAGAAAATAACAAATTTTTAACAAAGTGATGGCGAGTTTTATATAAAGCATAGGAGAGATTCCAAGAATTACAAAGGAGTTATCCATATAATAACTTGCCAAAGAAGTTCCTTTTGAAAACATTCTATAATGAAGTGAATCCATCCTTATGAGACACCATACATCCAGCAATTGGTGGGCTTTTAATGAGCAAAATGATTGAGGTAGCATATGATTTGTTAGAATAAATGACAAAAAACACTATTTAATAGTTGTAGGTTGCATAATACTTTAGTGGATGGTTTAGTATGTGTTTACTTGTTAAATTAAACGATTAGTGTATGTATAGGTTAGGATTGCATTATTTAGTTAGATACTTGTGCTTTTGAGTGTTTTATGAGTTAGAGCATGCTATTGAGCTTAAAATTTATGTATTTGAGGTGCCTTGATGTTTTTGTTAATGTTTTAGATCAAATAATAAAAAACGGAGAGAATTCAAAGGAAATCTCCAAGCAAGTCCTAGGGCCACAATCGTGATAGAAGCTCCACAAGGCTTCTATCACATTCGTGGCCCAATATACCACGATCATGACAGAGAGCAAAAATTGAGTGTCACGATCATGTCCTGTGAGACAGCAAACATAGATCGGCTTTTAAAATGCTACTTTTTGAGGAATATTTCAGACTTTTGGGCATGGGTAAACCCTAATGTTTAGCCTAAATGGAAAAGACGTATAAAGAAAAATGAAGACCTAAAAGGGAACTCCAATTTTTGTCACTTTGGGAAAATTCCAAGAAGAAAGAAGAAGAAGAGAGAGAAGAGGAGAGAGGAGTGGACTTTTACTACTGCTGCTACTGCTTTCTTAAGCCATCCCGATCCCGTCCAAGTGACATTTTCTTTTAGTCTTTGTCATTTTTTTCTTTGAATGTGTAAGATGGATATGATGTTGTTGATGGATTTGGGATTGATGATGATGCTCTAACTTTTCTTTAGGGGTTTAAGCTTGATCCAATGTTAATATAGTTTTTTGTGTTAATTCATTTGGGTGTTGAGATTATTTATTGTAACTTCATGCTTGGTACTAAATCGAGAGCGTGAATCGAATGCAAAATGGTTGGGTTGGTTAATGATAGTTAAATGACTTAATAGACCATGCAAATAATCACATCAGTAGTTATATAAAGAGAGATCTCATGTAAGACCCGGTTGTTTATTAGAAGACTTAAGAACTGATTAGGCTGAGGGCTGATTGTTAATCGAGAGATAACATTTTTAGTACTCAACTTAATTAGGGTGACTTAATTAAGGCTTAGTGATTATAACTTGAGAGAGAGTAATCCACTCTTTGATAGTCTAGAATCGACACCACATTAACACAAAACTGATTAGGTTATCATTGATGATAGGATAAATCCCTTTCTTATAATTTGGTAATTTTTCCTGTGTGATTCTCCATAGTGAATTGACTGATTCTCAATATTCAATTTCTTTTGTGTTAATTTTACAAATTAGCTTTCTGTCAATCATCTTCACGTGTTTACTTTTCTGTACAGTTTTTATTTTCATTTTAATAATTATTTAGGCCTTAGAATTAGATTAGTTGGACAACTCCTCGAGGGATTGACACCTCACATACTATATCCACAACCTCTGTGCTTATAGTATATTGAGCATTTTAAATAGATTAAAACTTGCCTTAATAAGTTTTTGGCAGGTTGCATTATGTGCATTATACATTTTTATTTTGAATGTGAATTTTGCATATTACATGTTAGTTTTGTTAAGGATTGCATGATGTGATTCGTGTGAATGTCACAATGGCTAGCACTTAACAGAATCGATTTAGCTTTGGACATAGTCTTTTAGGTTGCTAAACTTTATTAGCTTAAGAAATTAGTGTTCTAGGTTGCTTTGGTTAGATATGCATATCAATTAGGATACGATGTTAGTTCATTCACTCTAAAAATTTACCACATTTGTTTATAATTTTAGGCCAATCAGATAAGTACCATCGTTAGTATCTTTTCATGAGAATGATTAGCATAAGAAATAAGGTAGGCAAGAAAAAAATGTGTTGTGTAAATCTTAAATAAATGACTATTTCATTGGCCCTTTTTGAAACAAATCGGGTTATGAACAGAGCTAGTAGCTAGTTAAAAATACGATGTAGCTGAGTAACTGGGGGACATTCATCACAAATATTTGCCTTTGCGTCAAAAGGCTATAATGACATTCCAACCAAACCATTTAATAGAAACATGGCTTAGTTGAGTAACTGGGAGGCATTCATTACAAATGTTTGCCTTCGTGTCAAAAGGCTAAGTTCATGTTAATAAAATTAACAAAAATTGTGTGTTGTTTAATAAATCCTATTGATCTTAGAATATCTTGGTTTGTTATGAAAATCCATTTAAGGATAGTTATAATTTTGATTGACCAAATAATTATCAATGTGTGTGTGTAAGTGATAGGAGTGAATGATGTGACATTAAGTCCTAATTAGTATGTATATTTAGTTTGAAGTACTTAGACACATGTTTTTCATATTAATAAGTTAGAACAACCTGAAGGATCATGTCTATAGTTAAATTTGTTTCGTGAAGTTCAACGCCATTGTTGCATATGTGTGTTTTATTGTTAGGTGTGTTTTGTGTTTTGCTTGAGGACAAGCAAAAGTTTAAGTGTCGGGATGTTGATAGTTGTATGTTTCATACTTTAGTGAGTAGTTTAGTATGTATTTAGTTGTCAAATTGAATGATTAGTGCATGTTTAGGTTAGGATTGTGTTATTTACTTAGATATTTGTGCTTTGAGTGTTTTATGGGTTAGAGCATGCTATTGAGCTTAAATTTTGTGTATTTGAGATGTCTTGATGTGATTGTTAATGTTTCATATCAAACATTGAAGAATGGAGAGAATTCAGAAGAAACCTAGAGCAAGGCCTAGGGCCACGATCGTAACAGAGGTCTACCATAATCGTGACAAATATGTCAAGATCGTGACAAGGCCACTATTGTGGCCTATGTGACAGCGGACGCAGAAGCTTATAAAACAAGACTTTTCGAGGGATATTTTACACTTTTGAGCCCGGGTAAACTCTAATGTTTGCCCTAAATGGAAAAGATATAAAAAGAAAAGAATAAAGACCTAAAAGGGAACTCCAATTTCTGCCACTTTGAAAAAACTCCAAGAAGAAAGAAACAGAAGAGAGAGAAGAGGACGAAGAGGAGAGAGGAGCGGGTTTTTGATGTTGTTGCTTTCCCCAACCATCCCGATCCAATCCAAGTGACATTTTCTTTTCATCTTTGTTGTTTTCCTTTTTTTAATGTGTAAGATGGATATGACGACGTTGATGGATTTTGTTGGGACCCCGCCCTTGCGAGTCACGTGCCCGACATCCTAAGTGACATCTAGATGCGCATCCCACAAAGGTAGCATGCCCA
>JAOQML010145590.1:0-14979 GCA_027568935.1 Erythroxylum urbanii | reverse complement strand
AGAGTCTAATGGGATAAGGCAACGGGCCCTCTTTCCCCCATTTATTTGCTCTTTCTGTGGAAATTCTTACCAAGTTACTGAAGAAGTATACAAATCAGTCATCTAAACTTTGCAAATGATATTATGATGTTTTATGGTGCTAAACAAACTACTCTCTCTATTTTACCTATTTTACAAGAAAGTGTTAACCAATAGAAGAGCAAAATTTATTTCCCTTCTGATGTGAAAAACATTACCTGATTAAGAAAAATTATTAGGACGAATGCTTACCTCCTACCTTTCAAATACCTAGGAGTTCCAATCTCTTCCAAGAAGTTAAGATACCAAGACTACCAAGTTCTTCCAAAGATATATAGGAGAAAAATCAATTCATGGTAGAATAAAGCTTTGTCACAAGTTAAGAGAGTACAACTTATCTCATTAGTGTTAAAGAATCTTCACACTCACTGAAGCACCCGTCTCTTCCTACCTAAAAAGTTCAATAAGGAACTGGAAAGATGTATTAATAACTTTATATGGTATAGAAAGGTAGATATCTCCAAAGGAGCAAAAATCAAATGGGAGTAGCTATGTTAGAGAACACAAAAGGGAGGACTAGGAATATTTTCGGTGCAATTGATTCAATTAATCCTAATGGCTAAGAAAATTTTGAGATTAATTATTGATAAAGATGAGCTATAGGCCAAATGGACCAATAATTACTACTTTAAAGACTCTAGCTTTTGGCAGATCGGGGAAAGAAAGGAAACACTCTTGGCCATTCATACAAATGCTAAGTAAAAGGTAAGTTATCTACCCCTTATCTAAAGTACAAGTGGAATATGGTCAGAACTCTTGGTTCTAGTTTGATAATTACGAACAACAAAGCCCCCTAATCCTAAAGGAGGATCTTGTTTGACTCATAACTAGAATTCCTCTCAAAGCTCAAGTAATGAAAGTTATTTAACATGATGCATGGACTTAAGCTTTAGAGCCCTTGAAAGACCACAAAGCTACATCCCTGATTATTCCCCTAACCCTACTAGGGATGACAAATCTCTAGATACCCAATAGTAGTGGAGAATTCACTAAAACTTCCTGCTTAAAAGCTATTAGACCTTAGCTTTCAAATATTTAGTGGTATAATATCATATGGAAAGGCTCCTTAATGCCTAAAGCCATCCTTTGTAACCTGGTTAGATGTTAGGAAAAAATTATCAAAGATAGAATTTGAGGGTTCAGTGATCAGTTATGCACATTATGTTGTCTTGAGTCTGAAACTATCAGTAATCTATTTTTCAATGCATCTACCGTGGTACTCTCTGGATAAGAATAGAACAAAATATGAATTAGTTCTGTCCATTTGAGACAAGGATAACATACTTATTTGGGCTTAGAATTAGTACAAAATATTGGGAAAAGATCAACAGTGTATAAGCCTTTGCATAAACTATTTTGTATACTCGTTTTGGCAAGAAAGAAATCACAGCATATTCAGAAATTGTAAACTAGAGAAATATGCTCTTGCTCACAAAATTAGTTGTTAGATTAGAGAAATGCTAGTAGCTCACAAGTAAACTAATAGAATGAGCATCTCATTGAGAAGAAGATGAAACTTGGAATGATCAATACAAGTTGATTTGACGGTTAGATGCAAGATCATATGATGACATGTGTAGCAACCTGACTTTTGTATGGTTCTTACATTGAACTTTTGTCCGGCGAACTTGACTTAGCTATTTAATGAATTATTTTCACTTTTTAAAAAAAAACAAAGAAATACCTTTTACAAGTCCAATCAAATTCAAGTTATGTAATAGAGAATATCTAGACTGTATTGTCACGTTATGTTAATGGACTGGATATAATGTCCAACATGGAAACTCAAAACATGTATGAATATGCTTTATCTACATTGCCTGCTCTAAAAAAACTTTTGAAACATGTTGCTCACAATTGACCTATAAAAATGCAGAGTACCTTATTAATTGAAATTCGAGCTATATACTATTTTATATCAAGCTCAATTTCATTTCCCTAACTCCAAATACTATCCAGCGTGTAATGAAGAGTCATTAATGAATTTATATATTTATGTATTTTTCTCAAAAATAAAAGTCTCATTTTTTAGCTTTTTAAAAAAGCTACAGTACCAAACATGTGCATTTTCTTCCGCATTAATGTCGCTTAAGGTATAATCGGTACCTTATCAACTAAGAGACAATTTCACTAGAAAAGGTGGAACTCTGCCAGGCGCTGGCAGCATCATGTGGTTTCAAAAATCTTATTACAATTTAAACTTGGGAGCAAGAATACGCTTGCAATGATCACCTAATTACCAAAGCTTCTTTCTTTTTAGAAAGTTACCAAGTGAATTAAGTCAAAACACAGACAGAGTAGAAGTAGTTAAGCGAATTCGAGAGTACTAATAATCGTTTTCCCTTTTTTCTGTTCTTTTGTCACCCAGCAAGCAGGGAGTCAAAATCAACAAATGAGATGCAGCTAGAACAATATCATAGGTGAACATAACAAGCAACAATCAGAGTGGCGCAGCGGAAGCGTGGTGGGCCCATAACCCACAGGTCACAGGATCGAAACCTGTCTCTGATAAGAGTGGCTTCCATTGCTTTGTATCTTTTATTTTGGTTGTCGTCGTTTGAAGCTTTCAACTGAATGTTCGTCGCGTCACTTTTGATGGGCACTGTTACCTACCTTGACATCTTCATAACATTCGTCGTTTCACATCTTTTCGGATATCAATGTTGAATCGCTGATAAAGAAAACTGGAAATTAGAAGCATCCATAAATGATAATTAAAATACTAGCTAACTTCAGAGTCCAGACCTTATCTTTTAAAAATGTTTTTGCTGTCCCGTAGTTATTTCAAAAAATGGTTGAAAACAATCGGCACAAAGTGATCTTTTTTATGGGAATTCTCTTATTATATCCTCGTCAATCAACTTCCATGCTTGTGGTATGAAACTTGGACATGTGTTGGAGTGGTTTTACAATCTCACTTCTCGCTTGCGTCCGAGTAAACAGATAGACACGAAGTCATGAGGTATGAGAGGGCATTCATTCAAAGATCAATCTTACTATTTTCGTTTTTTTCTCAACTTCCTATAATCAGAACTAAGTGCTAATGAAATCTTACATAGAATAAAAATTGTTCTCCAATTGTCTTTATACATCAATTGCTTGATGAGAGAGTCTCCTCATCAATCCTCCTGATTGCATGATTTGCATGGCCTCTTCGTCTTTGACAAATTTTCAGGAGATATTCTCTTTACTTTCAAAGTGAGCAAAGGGCCTTATATAAAGGCCCGTACAAAACCCTACTTCCTAAAATATTTACACAGTAATTATCATAAATATTACAAAATATATTGTCTAATACTCCCCTTTAAGTTGGAGCATGTAGATCATGAATGCCCAACTTATCACGTAAATAATCAAACTGTTGTCAACCGAATACCTTTGTAAATATATCTACAAGTTGGTTTTGAGAACGCACAAATTTTGTACTGATGTTGCCATCAAGAAGTTGCTCTCTGAATAAAAGGGTAATCAATCTCAATATGATTGGTTCACTCATTGAAAACTAGTTTAGAAGCTATATGCAAGGCTTCCAGTTTATCACAAAATAATCTCATAGGCTAAGAATGAAATACTCCAAATGAAGCAAGAAATGATTTCAACCAAATAAGTTCACAAGTGGCAACTGCCATTGAGTGGTGTTCAGCCTCTACTGAAGAACGAGAGATAGTGGGTGGCTTTTTGGTCTTCCACGAGATAGGGGAACCCTCAAGCATGACAAAATAGCTAGTGACAAATTGACGTGTAAGAGGACAATTACCCCAATCTGCATCACAATAACTATAAAGTTGCAAATCACTATCAGCAAGAAGAAGGATACCTTGACTAGGGGAATCCTTAATATATCTAAGAAATCGAACAGTAGCATCCATGTGATCATGGCGAGGAGATTGAAGAAACTGACATAGAGTATGTACTGAATAACAAATTTTTGGCCAAATGAGATTAAGATATACTAGACGACCCACCAATCGTTGATAACAACTAGGATCAGTAATGAAAGGACTCCACGAAGAAGCAAGCTTATGATGTTGCACTATAGGAAACAGTGCAGGTTAGCACCTGTTAAACTAGCCTTACCAAGAATATCCAAGGCATACTTACGTTGATATAAAAATAAACCTTCTTGGCTACGAGTAACTTCAATACCAAGAAAATATTTCAATGGACCCAAATCTTTGATCTTGAAACAAATACTCAGATATGTCTTAAAGGCAACATAGGTGGTTGAATTATTACTAGCAACAATGAGATCATCAACGTAAACTAAGATAGAAAGAAAAATGTCACCTTTCTTATAAGTGAAAAGAGTATGATCAACTTAGGACTAAATAAATCCATATTGAAGAAGCGCAGATGACAACTTAGCGGACTAATTACAAGGAGATTGCTTTAGGCTATAAAGTGACTTTTGAAGATGACATACCCTTAGGGTAGTCTCATGTAGACTTCCTCGTCGAGGTCACCATAAAGAAATACATTGTTAACATCAAGTTGATGCATCTCCCAACCTTTTATGGCACCTACTACAAGAAAAGTACGCACACTCCCATTTTAGAAACTGTAGAAAAAGTCTCTTCATAATCCAAACCTTCCATCTCATTGTTTCCATTCACTACAAAGCGAGCTTTCAAGTGTTCAATTGTACCGCCTGAGTTATACTTGATCTTGTAGATCCAGTTATTATCAATGTCCTTCTTATCAGGTGGGAGATCCTTAATATTCCAAGTACCATTGCGTTCCAAAGCCTCAATTTCTTGGCTCATAACGTCGTGCCAACCAGGATGTTTCATAGCTTTAGAAAAGGAAGCAGGTTCCTTATTTGCTAAAATTGTTGCAAGAAAGCTAGCATGTGTATAAGAGATTCGATCATAATTGATATAATTAGCCAAAAGATACAAGGAACCTGATGTATCAAATAGAGGCGGATGTGCTGAAATGAGGCCAAGGCAACGAATAGTGTAAGTGTGACAAATATAATCTTTAAGATATAATGGCGACCTTCTGTCACATTGTGGGCACATTTCAACATCATCTATTGGTTTCGCGGAAGACATGGCAAAGTCATTATTGTTAGAAGGCTCTAACGGGCATAGAATTTGAGAGATTGGTAGAGGATCTATCATCAACTGTGTTTGAAGAATGAACTAGTGGTAGAAATGTAGTTATATCCTGCAAAATGGTTGGGGTGAAGACAAAATAGAATCTCCCCCTGTCGATGAAGATTCATCCATGTACCAAGTATTAGTATCGATGCAAACATCCACCAACATCTTGTTCAACAGTGTCACAAACAGGTACAACAGGAACCAGAAATGGAAACAAACAATTGTTTTGTCTCCAAATCATACAGTTTCCCTCCTCTCTTTCCATAAGGATAACCTAAGAAAATACACCAATGACTCCTAAGGGCAAACTTGTCTTTAGTCTGAGGCCGGTGATGTGCATAACATAAACATCCAAACACATTAAGGTGAGAATAAAGAGGTGGGGATGAAAATAATTTCTCATATAGAGTCTTACCACCAAGCACCAAAGTTGGTAGGATTGATCAAGTGGGCATTAACAAGTACACATTCACCCCAAAATTCAATGGGCAAGGTAGCTTGAAACCTCAATGGTCTAGCAATATCTAAAATATGTCGACGCTTACATTCCACACGACCATTTTGTTAAAGTATATCAACTAATGTAGTCTAATGTAAAATTCCATTGTCAGCATAATAACGAAACACTAGTCGAGACCGAAATTCAACACTGTTATCGCTGCGAATAATCTTAATAGATTTATCAAACTGATTCTTGAACATAGCATAAAAATCACAAAGTATAGTAGCAACTTCACTCTTATCAAACATCAAATAAACCCACACATCACGACTACAAATTATATTGCACACCGGTTAAAGTTGTTGTGCGATATGGGCCTTAAATTGCCTAAATGTCACAATGAATCAACTCAAAATAGTCATTAGCATGAGAATTACTCACTAGAAACAAGCTACGAATATGTTTGGCCTAAAGAAAAATATCACAATTATTATGCTTAGACTTAGTACGACTAGAAATTCTAGGAATGAGAGAAAATATACGATCCGATAGGTGACCAAGTCACTTATGCCAAATATCACAGGAATTAGTTCCACTTACTGCACAAGCTATAGCAATTTTCATTGGTTTAAGTAGTAGTGGGTAGTTTTTATTGGTGTTTTTGTTATAAGTTGTGACCCATGTTTGCCACTATGCGTAAGCCTTATATAAGGCCTCTTTGTTCTAATAATTGAATGGAACTGCGTAAGTTAACATCAATTTCCCTTTATCTCGTTGTTCTCATCTTCTCTGCTCATTTTTCCCATCGTTTATGTTCAAAAACTCCATCATGGTATCAGAGCCATAAATCCTTGAGGGACTATGAGATTGAGTGAAACGTAAAAAAAAAACTCTTCCAATGGCTGCTAGCAATTCAACTACTCTCTTACCACTAAATTTCAATGGTGAAAACTATCAAGTATGGGTTGTCAAGATAAAAGCTCATTTAAGAGGTCTTGGCTTATGGAAATGGGTGGAAGAAGAAAAAGAATTACCAGCCTTGGGAAATAATCCAACAATAAATCAAATAAGAGCTCATGAAGAAAAAGCAGCAAAAGCTTCAAGAGCGTTATCTATAATTTTCTCTGCAGTTTCAGAATCAGTTTTTACAAGAATTGTGACTTATGAAATAACTAAAAATGCTTAGGATATACTAAAAGAATTACATCAAGGCAATGAAAGAATGAAGAAGATGCAAGTTTAAATCTCAAAAGAGATTTTGTAGCTTTGAGCATGAAAGAACATAAGAGCATATAAGAATATTCTAATAGATTGGTGACTTTGGTGAACAAAATATGGCTATTGGGGGAGGATCTATCCAATATCAAAATTGTAGAAAAGATTTCTATAAGTTTGCCTAAAAAATTTGAGACAAAAATTTCATCTCTTGAAGATTCAAAAGATATTAATAATTTAATTTTATCCGAATTGATTAATGCTTTGCAGGCACAGGAGCAAAGGAGTGCCATACGAAAAGTTAAAATTGAGCAAATCGATGAATGAGCTCTTCTATCCAAATCGTCAAAAGGAAAAGGTAAAATTCCTCATTATAATCATTGCAAGAAACCAAGGTATGAAGAGAAAGATTGTTGGCATAAGAGAAAACCTTAATGTTCCAACTGTAAAAGATTTGGACACCTACAGAAAGATTGCAAATTGAAAAAGGAACAAGCAAATATGGTGGAGTTAGTTGATGAAGAAACTATTTTTTGAAAGTTGGTGAGATGTGCACCCAAATGTGTTTGGAGAGACATGCTCCAATGATTGCTGGTTGATAATAAGGGCATCAACAGGATGATGAGATATGCACCAATTGGTGAATAGAATTTATTTACAGAATATTCTGAAGATTGGGAGAAGTCAGAAAATTTGAATTACCGTGTAAAAGAAGTTGTTCAAGAGCTAACTTAGATAGAGTTGTCAATTTGTTTCCTAAACTGAATTCTGCATATTTTAGTTTAAAGGAGGGTGTTAAGAATTAGTTTGATTTATGTCACATATTTAGCAAGGTTATTTAGTTGTCCGAGTCTTTAGAAAGTCAGTATATTATTGTTAAGTTGTTGAGTCATGATAAGTAGTAGTGGGTAGTTTTTATTTATGCTTTTATTATAAGTTGTGACCCATGTTTGCCACCATGCATAAGCCTTATATAAGGCCTCTTTGTTCTGATAATTGAATGGAAGTGCGTGAGTTAACAATATTTGCAATATGTATAAAAATCAACATATGTGTGTATGCTTATGCTAGTGATATACATGTAAATACCATGCATCTCATGTATTCTTTATGCTATTTCTTATGTATCATAGTTTAGGATCCTATGTCCTAAGCCTTAGTATGAAAACGGGATATTATAAATGAAGTTAGATTTTTGGGTCTAATACCACAATAAATTTTGAGGAGATAATGTCGTTACTTTCAATGAGAGAAAAGGGACTTATAAAAGGCCTGTACAAAACCCTTCTTCCTGAAATATTTACATAATAATTACCATAAATATTAAAATATTATTATTGTCTAATAGTCCTCAACTTTCTTCTTTACATTTTCTTGCTCTTTCCTTTTGATGCTATCTCTCAATTTCCCCTTTGTCTATCCATTTCATCTTCTCAGTTTCTTTGATCTCTTATTCACTTACCATTTTTGGTAATGTCAAAAAGTACACAGCCATTCTCACCTTCCATTAAACCTTTTCTCGCTCTTGTATCCACCCCTAACACTGAGCATCCTAACACCTGCCCTACCCTTTATACAACTCTGAACCTAGATTTTGAACATATTGAGAACTAACAAGGAGTTATCCGGAGAAATTGGACCCAAGTGGTGGGAGAATGTAGCTCAAAGATCAAACTCAATTTTTGTCCTCCTTATAAGATTAAAAATTGCATTACAATAGCTCTTCCCGTTGATACACTTAAGGTTGGAGCTGAAAGATGAGGATCCATACTCATTGGATACACTTTGGACAAAAGAGTGGCTTTCTCGGTTATGAAATCATGGGCTAACATTCATTGGAAATAGTTAGGACTTAGAGAGATCCTTGTTAACAATGAAGATATTTTTTTCTTCAAATTTTTATGCAGCTCTTTAGTAAGGAAAGTCATAAAAACAAGGCCTTAACACATTCAAAATAGGCCAATCTTGGTCCAAAATTGACAACTTGAAATGAACATAAAAGATATCAAATACTCCAACATTCTTGTCTAGATGTGTGTCCATGGAGTTCCTCTGGAATACTAGAAAACATCTAGGCTAAGTTATATTGCCAGCTATGTGGAGAAACCACTGTGTTTGGATGAACCTATAAGTTAAATAAGCACAATTAATTATGCTAGAATATGGGTTGATGTTGATGTTTTGTTAGATTTACCTAAAAAAATTCTCATCCTGGGTTTAAATGATAACCTTAAATAAGTTTAGGATATAGTTAAAATCACTTATGCATAGAGAACATAAATAAAGTCCTCAAAAAAGGTTTGGAGACCTAAGGGTAAAGTGCTCAAATCAAGATTCTCACAAGGGCTACTAAAGGAAAGGAATAACACTACTTAAGTAACTACTGAGTCAAATTCTGAAGCAACTATCAATGTAGAATGTTCATTTCTAGCAATGGATGCTAGTTATATGGAAACAACTGAGCCTAATCTTTCAAACATCTGAAGCTGTTGAATTTATTGTCGCAATTGATAATAGTAATTTTGGGAAAATAGATGTCCAAGCTCATACTCTCAAACCTAATATGAAGTCAGTCAACACAAAAGAGAATGGTTTTGAGAAGGAATATATAAATGAAGAACATATGTAGGCTAAATTGAAAGATATTGGTAAGAGGAAGTCTAATAGGAAGAAGAGATCTTCTCCCTCTGGTCTATGCAAATGACTGTTATAGCTTGGAATGTTAGGGGAATGAATTTCCTAACTAAAAAACTCTTAACTAGGGACTTCATTTTGGAGAATAAAGTCTTGATTATGCAGCTTCTGGAGTCTAGAGTAGAATACGATAGATGCAACATTCTCAATTTTTTTGCATAATTATTATAACATAGTTGATAACTAATATACTCATCCTAATGGTAGGATACTAGTTTTAATGTTGTTGATAAATGCCCATGGTTAAATTCACCGGTATTGGATCAAGTAATTCATCTTACAATCACTCTTAAGGAGCCTAATCTCATTATATAAATCTTCTTCATTTATACATTTAACTATGCTTTTCAAAGGGTTGATTTATAGCTAAACTAAGGGAATTTTCCTTATGTATTAAATAACCTTATTTTCTATTAGGAGACTTCAATGCCACCATTCATAATGATGAAGTTAAAGGTTTATGCTCTCCCAAAACTTATTGTAAGGAATTGAAAAACTATGTCAAATATCTATAAGTTACTGGT
This sequence comes from Erythroxylum urbanii, assembly GCA_027568935.1. Taxonomy (NCBI): domain Eukaryota; kingdom Viridiplantae; phylum Streptophyta; class Magnoliopsida; order Malpighiales; family Erythroxylaceae; genus Erythroxylum; species Erythroxylum urbanii. The sequence continues at coordinate 4,921 of JAOQML010145590.1, read as the reverse complement.
TTTACTTTTGAACGAAACTTTTTCATATAGAGTCAAAGGCAGCCTGACAATACCTTCCTTAGGAAGAAACTAGATCGCAACCTCACTAAATTGGATTAGTTTCAAGCCATACCTTGCTCTAGAGCTCTTTTTTTTTAATTCTTTCATATTAAATCACTTATCCATTACTGTACAAGTAAACAAATATGGGGATCTAAAGAGACATCCTTTCATATTTAATGATTTCTTTAATTAATATTACATGTTTTAATGAAGTTGTTAATAACGATCTAAGCATTGATGTAACAAGCACCAAAAAAATATATCTCCACTATTTAAAGGCCAAGGTTAAAGAGGAACTTAAGGCTTTCTATAAATTAAACATAGGCAATACCCATCATCTTTTACAAATAGTCAAGTTAGCTTTAGATAAAGCACAATCAAAACCTTTATATGAACCCTACTCTCCATCTTTATAAAATATTGAAAGGGAAGCATTGAAGAATTTTCCCAAGCTATGGATTATGATTATGCTTTGATGAGGCAAAGATCAAGAATCAGTTGGCTTAAAGAAGGTGACATGAATTCCTTTTTTTTCTTCATAAAGTTGTGATTTCTAGTCATTCTATAAACATAATTATAACTATTTCAAGCTCTGGTACAATCCTAAATTCTCATAGTCAAATCATTAATGAAGATGCTAATTATCTTTCTAATTGTTTAGGTTCTCCTTTATCAGCTAACTCTTAAATAAGGTTAATTAAGGATATTTTTTCATAATCAAATCTTTTTTGTAGATTTTAAATTACTTTTGAGACTAGTTTCTACACAAGAAGTTACAAATTCTTTAAATTTAATGGACGCTATAAAGGTAGCAGGGCTAGATGGCTTGAACGTGAAATTTTTCCTTAAAACCTGACACTTAACCAATCTTTTATTTTGAGAAGCAGCCTTGCAATTTTTCAACAAAGCAAGATTAATTGAGGAAGTTAATTGCACTTTCATTTGTCTTTTCCTAAAGGCAACAAGCTAAAAAAAATGAAGGTCTGTCGTCCAATAGCATATTGCGACACATTATTAAAAGTAATATCAAAAGTAATTGTTGAAAGAATAAAAAAAAGTTTGTTAAAAGCCTAAATTGGGGCTTAACCTTTTTGAGTTTGATCAGTTTGGGACTTAAAACTTGTAACTTGATCATAAAAGGTCTAAAATTTCACGAGTTTGCTCAATTTAAGACTTTTTTGAACAAAAATTAGGCCATGTTTTACATGCGCCGTTATATATAACAACGTGGCACCGTTACCCTTTTCTTAAATGCCATGTATAAAAGAGTAAAAGGTTTTAAGTTTTAACTCTAAAATTTTGTAAATTTCCTAAATTCTGTAAATTTGTAAAGTAAAAAAAGAGAAACCTAAAAGTTAAAAAAATCCCTAAAATCCCATCATCGCCTCCCTCTCTGACACATCTTCACCATCGGCTATTCCACTCCAGTCTTTGTACAAGGGTTGTCTTGCCTGATTCATTCATCAAAACTGTCGTCAGATCTATGCTTTATCCTTCGTTAAACGAGGTTGTGTTGCCTAGTTGATGCATCTTCATCATCCCCCGATCCGCACTCCAGTCTTCATTGAAGGGGTTGGCTTGCCTGGTTCATGCATCATCTCTTGAAACTAAGGTAAGTGCTGGGAAGGAATTTAGCCATTAGACTTAAGAGTAGAAGATTATCTCTAAAAAAATAAACTTGATAATTATGCTATGGTTACTTTAACCAAGGAGTGTAGTGTAACTTGTATGACCAATTATGATTTCATGTCATTTTAGTGCTTCTAATGTTATTAATTATTAATGTTTGCTGGTGTTAATCTAATGACTTTATCTCTTTTTAATTAGCTTAGAATAGTTGAACTGAAGCCTCCTATGGTGTCAATCTAACTTGTGTATATATACAAGTTAATCTTTTTTAAAGTTACTCTTAGATCCTTGTTTATATATACAAACCATATGGATGTATCCTACATTTTATCTATAGGCTAAATTATTCATCTCTCAATAAACTTGCTTCAAGAGGGGACTAAGATTTTTTCTACTTCTTTTATAAGTCCAATTATGCATTCCAAAGAAATTCCTTACAGTAAAAAATCATAGATATATTATTGAATTGACTCTTTATAAATTATTCTAAGTGAGGCTTTAATATAGTGCTCCCCTATACTCTTAATCTGAAGGAACATATTTTTAAAGTAATTTAATGAAGATTTTATGATTTGTTATAATCAAATGGAAGCTACTGATATAAAGTATAAAGAAAATTTCTTTAGTTGGAGGAATTAAAAAAATTGGAAATTGGCACATAAGAAAAAATGTAGATGGGTTTTGGCCACTGATGACTGGTCAGATGATTTCTATAAAGCAAAACAATCCTTCTTAGATCATTCTTCAAGTATCATTCAGAATTTAACCACTAGTTAGTTTGTAATTACAAATAATGTATTGTTTTTATATTGTTGTTTGCTATATTATGACTATGATGACTACCATTGATGATAACATAAAGTTATGTTTTAACATTCTTGTAGTAACTTAAATCTAAAAGACTCTATTTCGTAGTAACTTATTGAATTGAATAAGGATTACATTTAATGTGGGTATTTTTGAAACATTGAGGCATAATAAACTATTAGGTAGTTATATAGGCTGGAAACCAGTGATGCAGCTCCCATCAGGCTTATAGGTGAAAATTTTCACAAACTTAGGAGCCACAGTGAGAGCATGTCTAGATTCACAGGTGTAAATAATGCCGCGTACCTTAATTAATAGAACTTAGTAAGTTCTTCGAAGAGTTTTATATATATATGAGGTTAGTAGGAAATGCCACTACCTTTCATGTGTTGGGTTGTGCTTCAATTTGTCACTTTCACTTTAGTGTTTCTTGTCACCTTTCACCATTATGAATTAGTTGGTTGATGGAATTGTTATGAATATGTTAACCATTATGTTTTTTGCTAGGTTTCAATTACTTACTTTCACTTCAGTGTTTCATTTCAACATTCTGACTTAGTCTCTTCATTTTCCTAGAGTTGGTCATTTCAGTTTGGCAGAATGATTTTTGATGAGGTAACTCTGAGGTTTCATCATGTGGGATGTTTTGTTAATGTGGGTGATATTGTTTGCTACGAGGGTGATTTTGTGGATGAAATTCAATTTGATCCTGACTTACTGAGCTATTTTGAAATGACTGATGTATGTAAGAGAAGTGGGTATAACAATGTGAAAAGGATATTTTATCTTATTCCTAGTTTTAAACTATGTAATAGTTTAAGGGTTGTACAAAATGATGCTAGTGTGTTAGATATGGTTAGTTAATTGATGGGTACAGGTGGTATTGATATTTATATTGAACATGGTGTAGATACCCCTGTTAAAGTGATTGAGGATGAATATAATGAGGTTAATCAAGGTAATGTAGTTGAAGATAATGGTGAGAATGTTAATAATGAAGGGTTTGGAGGTAATGTAGGTAATTTAGATGATGTGTCAAATATGGAGGATGAAAATTCAGATATGGAGAATGAAGATGATACAAATATAGAGGCTGAAGAGGATGAAGATGTTGGAGAGGATTTAGAGTAAGGAGATGAAGGTAATGGTCCAAATAAAGATGTTAGAGAGGATTTAGTGCAAGGAGATGAAGGTAATGGTCCAGATGAAGATGTTAAAGAGGATTTAGAGCAAGGAGATGAAGGAAATCGTCCAGATGAGGATGATGGAGATAATGGACCACATGAAGCTGAGGCAGATGATGAAGATAAGGTTGTTTTGTCTGAATATTATGACAGTGATGAATATGGAGAACTTGTTAGTAATGTAGATGATATGATAGATGATGCTACTAAGAGGAAAAGGAAATACTCTGTTTAAGATGAAAATACAGCTGAGCCTTACATTGAAGTATGGATGACTTTCTTAATCATTTACAATTTAAGCAAGTAGTGATTTTACTGTCCATCAAAACAAAGAGGCTGTCATGTTTACAAAAAATAAACCCAACTTTGTCCAAGGTAAATGTAGGATAGAGAACTGCCCTTGGTATATATATGGAGCATTTGATAAAAACCTATAGTCATTTCAAGTTAGGAAATTTAGGAACAATCATGACTGTAATAGGGTATATACAAATCCTAGGATGAACGCCAACATCTTATCTGACTTGTTGAAGTATAAGCTTAAAAGGGAGCCATTTTTAAAGAATGATGATATTTATGTTAAGGATTTTTTAGGTGTTGAAATGTCCATGAGTATGGTGAGAAGAGCAAAGAAAAAATAGTGGACAATGTTGTGATTAACATTGAAGAGGAGTTTGGGAAGCTTTGGTCTTATGATGACGTGATTAGGCAAACTAACCCAGGAAGCACTGTTACATTGATAGTGTCTTGATTAATTCCAACATCTCCACCTGTATTTGAAAGAATGTACATATGCTTAGCAGTTATTAAACATCGGTTTAAGGATGGATGTAGGCATTTTATTGGCTTAGATGGGTTTTGACTGAAGACCAAAACTAAGGGTAAACTTCTATTTGCTATGGGAAGAGATGGAAACAATCAATTTTTTCGTATTGCTTGGGCTATGGTTGAAGTTGAGTCAACAGTCATATAGAAGTGGTTTATTGAAAAGATGAAAGAAGATTTACCTCACTTGGGCTCTGGAATTGGTTGGACTATAATTACTGACCAACAAAAGGTAAAAGTTTCACATCAATCTTATTTTTACTTTCATTAAGAGAGTAACTGTTATGAAATATATAGATTTGCATCCTCATACCTATTCAAATGGTTATGTTTTCCCTTGCAGGGATTTAATAGAGCCATCGCTGATTTGTGTCCAGATGCTGAGCACAGGTTTTGTGCTGGACATGTTTATGTGAATTGGTGTGGAAGAGGAC
>JAOQML010145567.1:0-14981 GCA_027568935.1 Erythroxylum urbanii | reverse complement strand
ATTGTGGTTTGTGGAAAAGGATTCCCTACCCTACTGCCCTACGCGCCTCACCCTTTCTACTGATATGCCGATGAGGGATTTGATATTTGATACTTGATAGGTAAATTCCCACTTCATCTTGGTGATTGGATTGGATATTTGGATTTAATGGTATTAGCAAAATCTGCTTTGGTGCTAAGGATTGTCTTTACATATTGTTGTTATCTGTGCATTCCCTTATATGTCCAATTTTGTTCTGAACTGGGTACAGACCTTTGACGCTAGCTTAGGTTACACAATATCGTGCAAAATCACGCTTCATTGACAAAGTGGTTTGATATTATATATATTATATACTTTTTGTTTGTGTATTTCATATTTTGCATCTGTATAAAGTGTTATTCAAATAGTTTTAATTAGTTAATTTTTTTGTTTATTTTATATTCAATTTGTCCCTATATGATACTTTTATAATATCTTTTTATGTGGATATGTGAAACTCATTGAGTCATTGTAGCATTTGTAGATTTTCTTTTACTAATTAGTAAAATAATCAAAAGAAAGAAAAGAAGAAAATTAGTAATTCAAAACACATAAGGAGAAATTCAATGATTCTCACCAATTTAGAGACAAAGGGAAAGAGAGCAAATAAAAAAATTTTGAACTGATGAATGGGCAATGAGACAATGAGTGCTTAAGGAAAATAAATAAAATGGGGGCTGTAAAAATATCAAATATGAAATTTATGGTTAATTGAAAACAATGATGGATTAGCAAATGTAGCTTTTTTTTCTTTTTGATAATAATGCAGCTGTTGGTTTTTAAACAAACTTTTCTTTCTTACAACATTATTCTTTCTGCATGTTCTTATGTACATATTTTATTTGTATATTATGATATATTCTCTAATTACTAAACTTTGATTTCAGTTATGGACAAGTTTCTCAAAAGGCCATTTACAAATAAGGATTATAGCCCCAACCCTTTAAAGCATCCTCATTTAGAAGTCAATTTAGATGATCTTCAGCCTGATACAGGATTGCGGAAAAGAATTTCAGATTATCATCTTAATGACCGTGATAGAATATGAAGAGCTTATATGTAAAAGGGGTTCATGTCAACCTTTTGAGCATGATTTTCCACAAAGAAAACTTGGAAATATTTATCATAGATTTGTTCCATCTTGGTTTAAAGAATATGCCAATTGGTTAGAGTATAGTGTTATAAAAGATGCATCATTTTGCTTATGTTGCTATAGTGTTACAAAAGATGCATCATTTTGCTTATGTTGCTATCTTTTTAGGCTGGATATTAGAAGTCAAGTAAGTGGTGATATGTTTGTTACTGATGGATTTAACAATTGGAAGAAAAAAGACATATTTTATATTCATGTAGGAGGTCTTAATAGCTCTCACAATATAGCTTGGAAGAACTGTCAAGATTTAATGAATAAAAAACAACATATTCAAGTTGCTTATGCTAATCAATCCAACCAAGCTCAAAAGGACTATTAAGGACTATTATACCTAACTCACTGTATCAATGGATTGTGTTCGATTCCTTTTACATCAAGGATTGGTTTTTCGTAGTCGTGATGAATCAGAGACTTATAGTAATAATGGTAATTTTCTTTAACTTTTACAATTCTTGACTTACCATAATGAAGCTATCAACAATGTTGTTTTAAATAATGTCTGCAAAAATCTTAAAGTCATTGCTCCTGACATACAAAAGGATATTGTCAAAGTCGCTGCAATTGAAACCTCCAATGCCATTATTAATGATCTTCAAGGTGGGTTATTTTCTATCCTTATTGATGAGTCTTGTGATATCTCAATCAAAGAATAATTGGCTATTGTTTTACATTATGTGAATGCAAAAGGACGTGTGTTTGAGTGATTTATTGGTATTATTCATGTTAGTGATACCACCTCTTTATCACCAAAGTTTGCAATAGATGAATTGTTTTCAAAGCATGGATTGACTATATCATCTCTTCATAGGCAAGGCCACGATGGAGCTAGCAATATGCAAGGAGCGATTAATGGTTTGAAGACTTTGATTTTAAAAGAAAATAATTCAGCTCACTATGTTCATTGTTTCTCTTACCAATTGCAATTAATGCTTATAAAGTTGACCAAGAATCATGTACATATTGCTTTGTTGTTTAACACAGTCTCAAGCTTATCAAATGTAGTTGGAGGTTCTTGTAAAAGAAAAGATCTTCTTCGTGAGAAGCAATTTAGTCATATTGTTGAAGGGATGAAAAATGGTGAACTTTCAAGTGGTAAAGGTTTACATCAAGAAACTTCTCTTCAAAGACCAGGTGACACACGTTGGGGCACACATTATGGATCATTATCAAGCTTAATCATGATGTTCGACTCCATAGTTTATATTCTAGAGATCATTATGGAAGAGGGCACAACTTCAAAGCAAAAAGGTGAAGCATATGCTTGGTTTGATTCTATCCAATCTTATGAATTTGTGTTTAGCTTGCATTTGATGAAAAAAATCTTGGGCATCACAAATTAATTATCTCAAGCATTGCAAAGGAATGATCAATACATTATCAATGCAATTTCTTTGATTAAAGTTTCCAAACAACGACTACAAATGATGAGGGATGATGAGTGGCAGTCCTTATTTGATGAAACATCTTCATTTTATGAGAACCATGATATTGCCATTCCAAATATGGATGAAGATTTTGTACATCAGGGAAGGTCAAGGCGAAATGGACAAAAAGTGAAGAATTTGCATCATTATCAAGTGGAATTATTTTACATTGTGATTGATATGCAACTTCAAGAGCTCAACAATCGCTTCAATGAGGTAAATACCAAGTTGCTTATTTGTGTGGCAAGCTTGAATCCAAATGACTCTTTTTATGCATTTGATAAGCAAAAATTGATTCAACTTGCTAAATTTTATCCTTTTGATTTCTCTAAAGTAGAGTTTATTACTCTTGGTGATCAACTTGACAATTATATTGTTCATATGCAATCTCATGGTCAATTTTTGATATTAAATGGGATTAGTGATCTTGCCAAGAAGGTAGTTGAAATAAAAAAGGATGTTGTATACCCTTTAGTGTTTTTACTTGTGAGATTAGCTTTGATTTTGCCTATTGCTATTGCATTGGTAGAAAGAGTATTTTCTGCAATGAAGGTAGTGAAAAATTGCTTGCGCAATCAAATGGGTGATTCTTAGGTGAATGATTGTTTGATCACGTATATTGAGAAAGATATCTTCAACAGTATTGACAAAGAGAAAATTTTACAGTGATATCAAAATATGAGGACTCGTAGGGAACGATTGTAATAAGTTACATACTTATATGTAAGAAGCTCAAGACAATGATGTAATTTTTTGTTTATCAAATGTACAAATATTTGTATCTTTTTCAGTAATATATGAGTATTTTAAATATTTTGCCCCCACTCAAAAAAATTCTGAATCTGTCCCTGCTCTCACATGGCTCACTAAGACACCAACTAGCTAAATCATAGTCAATAATTTATTCCATATTTTTAAGCAGTCAGATAACGTAAACCAACACCTAGAAAAATCAAGCAATAAACCCATTCTAGAATTCTAGATTTTGTATTCTGGGTTTAAGGTGTTTTTTTTTACAAAACAGTTTTTCAAAAGTTTTAGAATATTCAATTATAACTTTTTATATTGTTTAATCATGTAACAATTCAAAAATCAATTCCAAAATTAATCAATAACAATCAAACCAAGATCACTTTAATTATATAAAATAATTAGCAATTAAATTGTAATAAACCATGAATCATAATTTGTACCTTATTCTGAAACTTGATCAAATTCTTGTTGTATCTTTTAAATCATTTTTAAAATCCATCCATCTCAACTACTGTAGTCATATAAGTGTCTAGCCTCTAATGGTATTCATAGAATAGGTTGAGAGAACTTTGTAACTCTTATAGAGAGGTTTAAATAAGAAATGGTAGCTCTATTAGAGATAAAGCCTATTTATAATAAGTTTTGGTCATTTTAGTAATTTTATTGAAATTAAATTCTAATTTCAATTAAACTTTAATTAGAATTAAAAATAATTCTAATTAAATACCAATATACCCAAATAAGATCTAAGATCTCATATTGATCCTTATTTATTAAATATCTCATATTTAATCATAAAGTTTCTCAAACTTTATGACCTAGTCTAACTTGATTAAAATATCTTTGCTCTCTTCAACCCATTCTTTATGTGAGACTTATTAGGGTTCCAAATATTTTGGCAATGATAATAAATTCTAATTCTAATTTATAATTAGAATTAGAAAAATTAAAACTCCTTTTAATTTGTCTTTAATTATCCATTTAAATAATTTATAATCATAAATTAAGATTGACATCTAGCAACACATCATGATCACATAAATATTTAGAAATGTCAAAGTAATTTTGACTAACTTTTTCGTACCTGATTGTTTCTTGTAATTCATTTCTTTCATCATACAATGTTCTTATTAGACATAGAACATAAAATTAATGCCTACTTTGTTTTGAGTCCAATCATTTTAGTTATCCTCAATTAGCTATTAATTCAATTAATGACATTTGTAAACTATTTACAAAATATCATTTTACCTTGGCCAAGAATTTCCCAAATCAATATTAATCGAAAGCAATAGAACATTCTCCCTAATTACTTTAAGGTAATGAATCCTATCTTTATCACTCAATTTTCTCTATATAGTTCATGCTACATCTAATGACTACTGATTAAACTACCTATAATTAGAATAGGTCATAAGTAGCATTAAAACATAGCAATGCCTATACAAGATAACTTTGGAGACCTTAAGTCAAATGATCACTTATACAATCATCACAATGAGAATTCCCATAGATATAAAGTAATGTCCCAAATAGATTTATCATATCAGGTCAGTTCAGTGAACATGTTATCTAACAAACACCTGCACGTTTATTTAAATATCTCCATACTTAAGTCTATATGATCAATTAATTACTTCACAAGGAAACGTAAAACATGTGCTAATCTTTTTATTTATGATGTCCAATCTTAATAGAACAATGACTAGGAATAATTTAGGGATAATACATACATGCAATATGAATCTCATAATTATAATTTCATTTGCAACGTATAATTATCCTATGGACTTTATCATATACATCTAAACATGTACAGGATAAAGAATGCCTTTAAATAATTGTCACTAAAACATAACCAAATTGATTGGTTGTATAATATAAACCAACATATATATCTTCGAGTTCTAATACTAGTGTACAAATGGGATCATTGGCCAATCTTTACGATTCATCATCCATTACTAATTATAGGAGTTTGAGTTTATCAAGTGTTAAAAGTAGTTGGTAAAAAATCAGATGGAGTTGATTCACTATCATATTTTCACTCTAGCAACTAAATAAGTAGTTAAAACCAGTTGCACCAATGTTAGCTACTGCTCTTCTTTAAAAAGCATCATAAATGGTTTAAATAAGAAACAATCAATATTTCTTTAGTAACAATTTTGGACTCATAAGCCTATCTTCTTCCACAACACCTAATCCCAACCATTTCAATCATAATAGAAACAAACTACAATAAGTTTTCAAAACAAATAACCTGAGAGCGTAATGCCAATAAGTAGCTCTATAGATTACAATAATGGGCACAACACTTCTTAAACAACTTATGATGTGAAATAACGGAAAAAAGTGACCTATCTACATTTTTTATGTATGGTTTCTCATTTTCAAACTAATTTAGTTATCTTCGTCAACCTTTGGTAATTATAAACCAATAGTGCAAAGATGGAGAGAAAAGCTCTATTAATGGAGGTTAAAGACGTAGAGCTTAAATCCTTAATCCCTAAAAACCTTTGGCTAAAAAATACGTTTATTTTGTTACATACATTAATTAGAGTTTCTTTTATTCCTTTATCATGCATTTTATAAAATGGATTGGTAACACCATTTTAGGAATTATCATTCTTATAAGCTTAATGGCTATATGAAACTTTAATACATGTTTTTATTATATAATCATACACAACATCTTTTAGTAAGTGACTAATTAGTTTCATATTTGAGTTCCCACCATACTTATTACTAACTTTAGCATAGACTTGAAAATTATAAAGGATTGTAATCACTTGATAACACTAATTTGGGATTTTTAAAAGCTATCTAACATTGCATTAACTGATGGGCTTTAAATAGCCAATAACAAATTGAATAACATAACTAACCAACATTAAAATAAGGAAAACACTCCTATATATTAGAACCCACTCCAATACTACTATAAGTTTACTTTCTCCATAATCCCACAAAAAGGGCAGGGGACTCTATTGGAAGCTAAACAGCACAATTGGAACTTGAACTAACAATAGTGTCTCTTACATTGATACATCATTAGGGTGAGGGATACGATTTACATCAATTTATCACCCTCCCTCATAACTTACCTCAATAATTTTTTTTATAGGTAGGCATCCAAAAGAGATGGATTTAAGTAAATGACTTTATTAGCAAGTAACTAAAAACTAATTTGTTAACTTATTGAACTAGGAATTTGTGACATTTTCCCAAATGTATGGAGATAAATTGATGATTTCAAATGGTATTGATGTTATCAGTAGATGGAGGAGGCAAGGGAACTCAAATTAGAAGTTATATATTTGATGGTACTTTGATGGATCCACGATAAAGAGTAAGGTCTCCAACATTGAATCTTAGGCTAATATTGAATTTTGAAGAAAGATCAACGACATCAATATTGGATCCAATTTTCTTTTAAATAAGAAATGGTCCAACACGTCAAGCTTACAACTTAATGAAAATTCTTGGCAGAAATCCCTTAGAGTGAATTAGAATGAGTACTTAGTCTCTAAACTCAAATGTAATGTCTTTTGTTCTTTTGCAAAATTTGCATTAGAAGCATAGTTATTAATATAAAGAGCAATTCATTGACATATTTCTTAGTGTAAATATGCCATATATGTCAAGAAATCCACCCCTGCTTCACAAACTTATTTAGGCAGAGGCAAAGGGCTTACATTAGAGGAGTTTGGATATAAACTCAATAAAATATTTGAAATGATATATTGTATCTTTTTTGTTTTACAAAATTATTGTATGCAAATTCATTGTATGGAAGTATGAGTTCCTAGTTCGTAATATGGTTGATGATCAAATGCCATGGTAGATTACTCAAACTTTGAATGGCCATTTCTATTTATCCATATGTTTATGATTGAAAAGCATTAGAAAAGGATAATTTTATACCAAGCTTTCCCTACAAATTTTTTCATAAATAACTTACAAAGTGAACATGATTATTGGAAATGATGGTAGAAGGAATACCATAGAGACAAACGATTTCTTTGAAGAATAGATCCATTATAAGGCATCATAATACCACTAAAAAGGAAGGAAATGAGCCATTTTTTAAAATCTATCCACTACCACCATCGATGAATCATTAGGTTTTTGCATTTTAAGAAGTCTTAAAATGAAATCCATATTCATCAACCTAACTTATTTGTTAACAATCAGTGATGTCCTTATTTGTTTGATATATTTAGCATCAAGATATTACTATATGAACATCCCATCTGTATAAAGGTCATCTCTTTCAAGCATTCTATTTCTATAATAATGTTGAAGTGTTAAATGAAGCCTGAATAAAATAAGGCAAGACTATAAAACTTCAAACTTCAAAAAATGACCATAATGGAGGCCAATTTAGGTTGGTATTTACTTTGATGGGATCAACTTCCATACACTTGTGAGACATAACGAACTAAAAAATGTAGCTTTTGGCTTATAAAAGGAACATTTAGCAAGATAATATAAAATTGATCTTTGTATAAAACTTCTAAAATTTATTGAAGATGACTTTTGTGATATGTCATAGAATGAACAAAAATAAGAATATCATCAAAATGTTTACAATAACCTTTTTAAGAATAAGTTGAGTGATTGGGTCGTTACTCTAATGAAAGTATTAAAGGCATTTGACAACCCTAATGACATAATTAGTCATTTATAAAGGCCAAACCTTATCTTAAAACTCATCTTTCATTCGTTGCCATAATGTAAACGAACCTAATCGTACCTACCTCGCATGTCAAGTTTGCTGAAAATAATGACTTCACCTAACTAATCCAACATATTGTGTAAATAAGGGATTGAAAACTTGTATTTGGTTATGATTTTATTCATTGCATAACTATGCACATATATCCTATAACTACCATCCTTCTTAAGCATAAGTAATGTTGGGACAACATACAAATTTAAGCTTTTATAGCAGAAACCTATGTATAACAATTGTTGCACCTGTCATTAGAGATCTTCATGCTTTACTGGACTTATTTGATAGTAAGGAAGGTTGGGTAAGGTGGATTCAAGTATTAAATCAATAACGTGCTGAACATCTTAATGAGGATATATTTTACATATTATTAAGGGCTAAATTAGTTATTATTTAACATTGTTATAACATGTTTTATATGGATTATATGATGTTTTCTATTGTTTTGTCCATTGTCTTGTAGGTGATGATTTTGAGGAGAAGCCACGTATTAAAGCATAACTTTCTTCAAAGTTATCCGATCAAGGAAACTTCGAAGTTATTGGAAGCTAATATGAATCATAATAACTTTGTAGAAAGCTTCATAGATCAATTTAAAACTTGTAGATGTTGAAAAATTAGAGAAGTTGGTGAAAAAAACTTAACAGGCATTAGACAAATTAAAAGAGAAAAATGTAAGCGAAGAGAGATACAAAATGATTTATAGTGGTTCAACAAACAATGCTTAACTACGTTAACTTCCAAGACTCTTCTTGGATTTCCACTATAATTCTTCTTCAAGGTGAAAAATAATCTTTATCTTATCTTTACTTGGTAAAGAGGAAACTTTTTTTTTTAATCTTTCTTCAATTTGAAGATGAATGTCAAAGAGACTTTAAACACACCTAAATACAGTGAACAAGAATCGTAACGGAAGCTTACAACTCAAAATTTCTCACTTTATCACTTTAATAATATCAAAAGGTTAACTCAATCAAAATGATACAATAAATTCTCAAATAATTGAAAAACTAATATGTGTATTCTTAATATTAAAACTAATGAAAAAATGCCTATTTATTAAATCTCAGGACCCTTACTAGCTAGTCGTTGGAGCCGAAAACTAGTTGATATAGCACTAGTCACCTGGTATAGCATATTGGTCGACTAGTGTGCATTAAAAACACCAGATTCACTAGTTGTTGAGACATTGATCGATTAGTAAGTATATTGGTTGGCCAATATGACACATTGGTCAACCAATACATCAATTAATGTTATAAAAAGCTCTTAATACGTTGAATTTAATAACTTTAACGTATATTGATCGACCATTAACTCATATAGATCAAAAAATCCCCCTAAAAATAAGAATAGTCTTTACTTAGTAAAGAGTAACCCTTTTTTTTATCTTTATTCAAGGTAAAGAAGAATCTCAAAGCAACTTTAAGCATACCCAAATACAATGAACAAGAATCCTAATGGAAGCTTATGACTTAATTTTTCTCACTTGATCACATTAATAATATCAGAAAGGTTTTCTCATTTAAAATGAGAAAATGAATGCTCAAATGATTGAAAAATTGTGTGTAAAAGTCACTCAAATGCTTTTTGATACTAAAACTAATAAGAAAACACCTATTTGTATAATTCTGAGACCCTTACTAGCTGTTGGAGCTAAAAATTAGCCGACAGAGCACTAGTTGATAAACGATTAATTGACTATATTTATGTACCCATTTTAGTGTATTTTGATTATTATTTAAGAGTTTTATAGTATTTTTGGTACTTATTTTGCTTCAAGTGTCTTTTTATGTGATAATTGCCTTTATAAACCAAAACGAGGAGAATTCGGGTTAAAACATAGTATAGAATGGAAGAATTGAAGCAAATTTAGAGATACAGGATCATGTATAAGGACCGTGTAAGTCACTGTGAATGTGTGGAGATTCAAGGACATTGTTTCTACCTGTGTAAAGATACACGCCCATGTCTATTGATATACATGGTTTTGTATATGCCTTTGTAAAATTGACAATCATGTAAAGTCACGAATTAAGGTGTTTTTAAGATATACAGTCACCTATATGACTGTGTAAGTTTTGAGAAATCAAGAGATTGAAACTCAAATTTTATCTATTTCAATTGAGATTAATTTGTTAGATCTCAAGAAAAGGTAATCAAAACATTTGGATGTCTAGGATCAAGCATAGTTGAATTAAGAAGGTAAAGGGAAGACAAAACAAAGATAGAATAATCCCTAAGTTTCCATTATTAAGTAACTTTAATTTTATTGTTATCTTTTACTTGTTCAGTTATCAAGCTTTTGATAGTTTACTTTAATTTTTAGTTAATTCAATCTTTTATTAACTTAAATAAAGTGTAATTCAAATTTTTAAGTGACCATATTCAATCTTCTTGGGATCAATATCAATTGTACTGCAATATACGACTCGTATACTTGCAGTATAACATAAAACAAACAAACAAATTTTTGGCACCATTGCGAAGGATTGCAATATTAACATCTTATCCAATTTGAAGCGTCATAAGAAGCAATTGAGCAACTTGCAAGCTATTTATTCCAACCCAGTAAAAGCGATAGAACATGGATATGAGTTACTCTAACACATATAATCTTAAGTGGAAGTACCAACCAAATTATTCTTGGACTAATAATGAAGGAAATAATATGAGAGCACAAGGTCCACTAGGTTTTCAACAAGAAGTCAAAGATGGACAAGTTAATGGACGTGCTAAGCTCTAAGTTGAATAGCCAAGATGAAATTCAAAAGAGAATGGAAGCCATATTTCATCAAATAATGAAGAATCACTCCTCTTCCATCATAAATTGGAGGTTAGTTAGGCAACTTGCCAATACATTGTCAACAAGGAATGTGAGGAGTCTCCCAAGTAATACAGAAGCTCGACTGATATCTATATTATGTTGTGACACTTGTGGGGTAACCATTACAATCATAAATATGGGGTACCTTAGATAAACTTTAATTTTCAATTAATTCAATCTTTTGTTACCTTAGATAAAGTGTAATTCAAATTTTTAGGTGACTATATTCAATTTTCGTGGCATCAATATCAATTGTACTGCAATGTACAACTCGTATACTTACAGTATAATATAAAACAAACGAACAATTTTTTGGCGCCATTGCCAAGGATTGCAATATTAGCTTCTTATTTAATTTGAATTCTTTTGATTTAAGGAGTTTGATTTTTTTTCTTATATGATTGCAAGTGCATGACCATAAGAGCCCATAAGCAGCAATTGAGAAACTTGCAAGCCACTTATTCCAACCCAGTGAAGGCAATATAATATGGATATAAGTTAATCTAACACATATAATCCTAAGTGGAAGAACCAAACAAATTATTCTTGGACTAATAATGAAGGAAATAATATGAGAGCACAAGGTCCACTAGGTTTTCAGCAAGATAGGTTTGGATTTTTGGAGTCAAAGATGGACAAGTTAATGGACGTGCTAAGCTCCAAGTTTAATAGCCAAGATGAAATTCAAAAGAGGATGGAAGCCAAAATTTATCAAATAATGAAGAATCACTCCTCTTCCATGGTAAATTGGAGGTTCAAGTTAGGTAACTTGCCAATGCATTGTTAACAAGGAATGTAAGGAGTTTCCCAAGTAATACAGAAGCTCAATCGATATCTATGTTATGTTATGACACTTGTGGGTTACCATTAAAATCATAAATATTGGGTACCAAACTGTTTGTGGAAGCATCCATATTGCATATGAAACTGGCCTTAAAATACACTAGATGAGAATATTTATAATTTAGAGTGGAGCAACTCTTACACTGATGCATGGAATGATTTCACTTCAACTGAATCTTTACATTAACAATAGTAAAAATAACGTCTTATAGATATATTAATGGAAGATCTTATCGAAAATGAAGCTAACCACTGTAAATTTAAAGAGTGATTTTCTTTGCCCGAAGACATTAAGCTGAATACAACATATTATTTGAGCTTATTAATGCCTCAAAGTGAAGAGTAGACAAAGGTCAACTTCATGAATGAATTTCCAATTTAAGAAGAGAAAGTAGAGAGTGGACAAAGGTGATTGAGGAAGATAAAAAGGAGGAGCGAAATAAGAAAACTATTAATGAATTATTGGTAGTCACCTTCATTACAGATGGTTTCCATTTCCTACAAAACAAACTGTTTAAGCCAACTGAAGATTCAGGGACTTTTATTATTCCTTATTTTATTAACAATTTATTATCGAAAAGGGCATTAATGGAGTCAATTGGATTTATTAATTTGATATATTATGTTTTTATTATTATCTTATAACATGTAGCTTATTTATAGGCTACTAAACTGCCATATGGAGAAAAGGGTAGAAGCAATCCACTAATTATAGACTCAGGTTGATGATAAACATGAGGGGCTTGTTGAGCTAATAATGTTACATAAGTGCTAATAGGGAGGAAACCCATGAATTAAGATATATTTTGTTTCATTTAATTTCTTTATTTCATATTCTTTAGTTCATATTCTAAGTGCTAGTATAGGATTTAATTGATTTTGGGTGTTTTAAGTTAAGATAAAAAGCATCCCTAGTTGATTTTACATATTTGTCATGTTAACGGTATGCGTGTTAAGTTTCGTAACTTTGAGTGACCAATTTTTTAGTTTTTAAAACTATTTTTATTTTACACAGTTATGTACATGCTTGTGTACATGCTCGTGTATATAGAATTTTCAATTTAACATATTGCACATAGTCACAAACACTTACACGGTCTCTGAACATGGTCATGTGCATTTTAAAGCTTTTAAAAAGTTTCACACTTGGTCACAGAGTGTTGCATGCTCCTTAGCACACCAATGTATACTTACACTATCAATTATATGACTATGTAAGTTAATAAAAACTCACATGCCTATGCCCCTTATATTTTCATGAATCTGTGACCTACATAGTTATGTAACTAACCATGTACGTCTGCGATGGGTTTTTAAAATCCTATTCCTCTTCATTTTCTCCACTCCTTCTGCACCCCACCATTGCACCCTCTCAATCTCTAGCCTATTTTAGTGTTTTTCTACTCAATTACAACACCTAAGTAAGTTGTTTCGTTTATTTAATTGATTTATGCTTGAAAATTTTGGTATTTTGCTAATTGTAGGATTTTTTACCCCCAAAATGCTAAGTTAGGGATTGTTGCATTTTAGTTTGATTTACAGTAATTTTTTTGTTTGATTTTGGTTTAAAAGTTAAATTTTATCCTTTCCCATATGATTTCTTGATTTAATTTGATGAATTGCTTGAGAATTGGTTGAAATTTGAATTGGGTATGCAATTTTCTCACTAAAAGTTTCTACATTTAAGATTAATTTGTTATTTTTCTAATCAATTGATGTTGTTTTCTAATTTAATTTCATTTTAATTTTTGAATTGTGCATGAATTGGGTATTTAATTTTGTCAATTTTGGCCAATTGTTAGATTAGGTACTTTATTTTCACTTTTAAGTTTAAAATTTTAATTACATTGTTAGATTAGTTTTATTTGTTAGTTGCCATTCTATTAATTCTAGTATTTGTGATTAATTTGGCTATTTTTAATTAATTAACTAATTTATTTATTTTTTGGTTGATTGTATGTTTGATTTTATTTTTAAGTATGTGTTTTTTACAACTCCAAGATTTAGTGAGCATACAAACCAAGTGCGAGGAAAAATTATTGTTCATATTTTTATTTATTAATTTCTCACACTTAATTTACTTTTAGGTACAATTCCGGGGCAATAAAGAGTGAAGGAGGTATCAAGGAAAAGGCAGAGAAGAGAAGGTTCATCTAGACACTGGAGTTGGGCTCACCAGCCACAAGAGTAAGAAAATGTAGTTCATCTACCAGAGTGACACAATCTGTTATACTTTAATGCTAGAACCTATGAGGAGCAATATCAGAGGCTCAAGGAGAAATAGTGTAGCATCCCGTTCTCCCATTGTAATGGTTAAAACCTAGAATATATGAGAGACATTATTGAGAAGCTAGGAAATGTATTTTCGAGCTCATGCATAATATAGCACATATACATGTGAATTTGATTCTTACATATATTTCAATGATTGTTCATGCACTCATTTGACATTTACCATGTATAATTGATTTATAAATGTGATTATGGTGTCAATTGTGGATTATATGTCTTGAAAATTGATTTGGTGAGTATAAATATTGATTTAAAATTTTTGGTGAAATTTAGGAAAATTTCTAAAATTTGGGGTACTTTGGACTAGGAAAATGTCGAGTGACAAGACAATTGACTAATGATAGTAGGAATAAGTGTTGAATGAAAATAGAAATATTGATATGTGATATTAGGATTTAATGAAAAGTATAATAGAAAATTGGGAGAAAATTGGAGTAGAAATTAGAGACAAATTGACTAGTTTTAAAGAAGACCAAGTGAAGACTTATAGAAAATGGGCATGTGGCAAGTGATAAGTGTCACTTGCCAAGCTATGTCTCCACGACACTCTCCCAAATGAAAGACTTTCTTCTCTTTTAATTATTCTTTCACTTTATTCATTGCTCTCATCTCTTGTAAATCTCTATTCTTTATCTTCTTCAATCTTCTTCACTCCCATGACATTTACCCACCTTCGTCAACGTTGAAATCTTGCTCTCACCCTTCACTTGCTACTTTCATTTTTGTTATCTTCACCATCTTACCACTAGAAACCCTAACATACCCATCCCCATGTTGATGATCGTGTGATACATAGAAAGGTAAGGTTCATGTGATTTTGAAGAGTTTGGAGTTTTATCAAGTAAGATATACTTTGATCTTCATGGGTAGTTGCAAATGAACCAAATATGATGAATGATTTGAGATTTGATGATCATGATCATAGAATATATA